>VYZW01055530.1:82046-267798 GCA_013401315.1 Balaeniceps rex
CCGCGTCCGGCACAGCGCAAGCCCACCCGAGCCCGGGGGGAGCAGCGGAGCGGGGCCGAGTCCGGCCGCCGCGTGTGTGGCCGGTGGGCCGGGCGCTGGCGGCCGCCGCTGCCGAGCCCCATGAAAACGCAGGTCTGGGGGAGCTCCCCGCGGGCGCCCATGGCTGCGGCGATGCCGTGCAAGAGCGCGGAGTGGCTGCAGGAGGAGCTGGAGTCGGGCGGCGGCCGCTCGCTGCTGCTGCTTGACTGCCGCCCCCACGAGCTCTTCGAGAGCTCGCACATCGAGACGGCCATCAACCTGGCCATCCCCGGGCTCATGCTCCGCCGCCTCAAGAAGGGCAACCTGCCCATCCGCTCCATCATCCCCAACCACGAGGACAAGGAGCGCTTCGTCAAGCGCTGCAAGGCCGACACCGTGCTGCTCTACGACGAGGCCACCGCCGACTGGCAGGACGGCGGCGCCGCCACCTCTGTCCTGGGGCTCCTGCTCCAGAAGCTGCGCGATGACGGCTGCAAAGCCTATTACCTGAAAGGTGAGGTACCCCCCGTCCTTCCTCCAGCCCCGTCCGGCTCCCGCAGCCCTTGCCTGTCCCCCCTCCCACAGACCCCGGCCGGCCCCTGCATCGCCGGGCGCCCATCCCCTGGCCGGCCGGAGATGGCTGGGTTGTTTTGGTTCCTCCCCCCAGCTACCTCTGCCTGATTTATTTTTATTTTCTTATATATATATTTTTCTCCCTCTGCATCCCGCTTTAACACCCCGCACAAAATGGTCGCAGGCTGGAAGCGGCCGGGAGCGCCCCGCTTCTTCCTGCGTCGCCTCCCCGGCAGCGGCGGGAGAGAGCCCCCCACCCCGCCGCCGGGGCGTCCCCTCCAGCGCTGCCCTGTCCCGAGCCGACCCCGGCTGGGCATCGCTGCCGCCCCCCGGGGCGCCCCTCGCCTCCGCTCCCCGGAGGGGGCCTTTCGGGGGCTCCCCGCCCCGGTGCCAGGCTCCCCTGCAGCCCCTCCGGAAGGGATGGCCAGATTGGGGGGGGGGGGCAGGAGAGCCCCCTCCCCCCTTTTTTCTTCCCTCCCCTGTCTCCGAAAAGCGAGTGCTTGGGTTTTCTCCCTCTTTCCCTGGAAATGCTGGCGGTGCTGGGAGCGGGTAGCCCGGCTGCTCCCCCGGGGCAGGGCGATGGAGGAGCGGGGAGCCCTGCTGCGGAAGAGCCGAGCCCCGCACCCCCACATGCCCTTTCGTGAGGGCTGGGGTGGCTTGGGGTTTTGGGGTTTTTTTGGGGGGTGTTTTTTTGACCATTTTGAGAGATCCTAGCAGGCCTCCGCAGCGGGCTGAGCAGAGCCCACAGCTGCGCTGCTGGGACCCTTCCCACCCTCCCAGTCTGGTCGCTGGGTGGCGGGTTTGAGGCAGAAATAACAGGAGAGCGGAGGAGGTGGGGGGGGGGGGGGGGGGGGAGAGTGGTGAAGAAAGTTGCCGCTCACAGCCCTTTAAAAAACACTGCTGCTTCTTCATAGACACTTTTTGGGTAGCCGAGGGAGCCCCCGGCACGGGGTTGGGGTGGCGGGGGGACAGGCAGGTATTTGGGGACCAGCCTCTGGGGCTGCGCTGCCCGCACACGCCTCCTTCAAAGGTGACGGGTGGGGGGGGCAGCCAGGCCCCAAGCACAGGGGTTGATCCCACTTTTCGCTCCCGTCCCGCCGCTCCCTGCCTGTGCTGGTGGGTGAATCCCCTATCCCATTCAGGTTTGGGGTTTTCCGATGTGCTCCGTTGCTCCTTCGCTTTGTCTTCCCGTTTCTCTCCCCGTCGTCCTCATCCCTAGCAGGAAGGAGCAGCTTTGAAGTCACTCCTAAGCTCTCCCCGATGAGCAGGGGAGGAGCTGAGCCCGTTTCTCTGCCTTTTTCCGGGAGCCTCGGTGGGAAATGTTTCCAATTAAAATTCCAAAATGGCTCCTCGGCGCTGTCTGGCGGCGCGGGGGGGAGGAGGAGGAGGACGAGCCTTTTTCATGAATGGATGTGGCAGGAGCTGTCTGTCCTGCTCAGTGACCCCGCCACAACCACCGAACCCACTAACAAAGTTACCAGGAGGCCTTTCTAATTAAACCATTTGTCAGTGTCAGATGCCGATGGCTGAGCTCGGGTTTAATATTGCCTGGAAAGGACGTAGATTGGTGGGGTTTTTGCTTCCCTGCCTCTGCCTTCCTTCCCAAGCGGTTGAGCTGAGGAGCTGGAGAAAATGACTTAAGAGCAGACATGAAGGGTCCCATCCCTCCTCAAGCCTGCTGTGGTTTGGGTGAAGAACAAACCTGTGACACCACTCTGTCGCAAAACATGTTTGTAGTGATAAAATAGGTGTGAGGATCGTTCTTTGGTAAAATTTACGGCCTTTTTCCTGCTTGAAGGTGAATTATTTAATTGGGTTTTAGTGCCTGGGCTGGTTATGTGGCTGTTCTTGCTTTAGCTTTTCAGACACAGATACTTTTGTGCTTTTCTGTTTAGGTGGCATAATAGCTCTTGCCTAAACTGCCCCAGACCCATATTTCTGAGAAGCTAAACGAGACAAGATTGTCTCTTGCCATTGATTTTAATTTTGGATGTTTGTTTCTTTTGTGATTGAGATTTGGCTCTTATTTGTCACAAGTAATATTGAACGTCTTAAAAAACACTCTGGTTTTCTGGGACCTGTTTTCTCAGTAACAGTCTGCCCAGGGAAGATGAGGGAGCAGGGAGATGCTTTTCTTGGGGTGAAGTTGAAGGTATACAAACTTTTTGCTGGCAAAGACTTGCTAAGTAACATGCACATGTGTTCACGTAGAAGGATTTCCCATTCTGAAGAATAAAACATTTTTTTGTCTCTGCCTCTCCCCTTCCCTCTCTCCTTTCCCCCTCCCCAGGTGGCTTTAACAAGTTTCAGACTGAATATTCAGAGCACTGCGAGACGAACCTTGACAGCTCCTCACCCAGCAACTCTCCCCCAGCATCGGTCCTTGGCCTTGGAGGTCTGCGGATAAGCTCCGACTGCTCGGATGGCGAATCTGACAGGGAACCCAGCAGTGCCACAGAGTCGGACGGGAGCCCCATTCCTAACAATCAGCCTGCCTTTCCGGTCCAGATCCTACCTTACCTGTACCTGGGCTGTGCCAAAGATTCAACCAACTTGGATGTCCTGGGCAAATATGGCATTAAATACATCCTGAATGTGACTCCCAACCTGCCAAACATGTTTGAGCATGACGGAGAGTTCAAGTACAAGCAGATCCCCATCTCAGATCACTGGAGCCAGAACCTCTCGCAGTTCTTTCCCGAGGCCATTGCTTTCATTGGTAGGTAGCTGGCAGAACATCTCTTTTCATACTCACCACTTGGGAATGTGGCAAGCCACTTCCCAGCGCTGTTGCTCGTCCCTGGCCTCACCTCTCTGGGGCACAGCATCTGCGCTAGCTTAGCAGCTGAGCATCATGCTGCCGAGGTGACGCTTCTGGTGCGTGTCACACTGGCTGGGTTCAGGGAGGCTTCCCCTTCCAAAATTCAGCCCTCTTACAGCACCTCAGCTGGGTTACCTGCAAGTGGTAGGACCAGCCCTGCTGGACCTAGCTCCACTGTCTCTTGCCCTTGTGTGGGGATTTGCACTTATGTGAAACAGCTGAACTGAGGTGGTGGGGAGCTCCTTCGCCTGCTTTGCTCAGAGGAATGAGTGTTGATGGAAGTTGCATTAACATGACTGGTGCCAGCAATTCCTTAGCCCTAAGTGAGGTTAAAATTTGGGGGTGGTGGGGTAGGGGTGTGTGTTTCTTTTCCCGAGGGGATTTACTAGTCCAGTTGCGATCCTGCTGTAAGTTGCCTTAGCATAACTAACTCCTTGTATGGATACTTCTCCTAAGGTAAGCGTCAACACAATGAGTTAGTGATTATAACTGGGGAGGGGCACAGAGGGGGCAGATCTCTTCTCCCAGGCTAGTGTTGACTTTGAAAATTGCTTCTTATTCTGTGAGGAGTGTCTGTTGGACTGAATAGGGAGGTACGCTTCCAGCATGACCTGTGCTGTCTGCTGGTGATGATTGTTAGCCTAATAAGTTCTGATTTATGGGGGGTTGAATGGCACAGGTAGTCATTACCACCATTAACTATTAAAAGCCTTATGGCTTCATATCTGGTTAAAAACATTGGTGTAAGTAAAGGTGAGGGGGACCTTTACCTTCAGGCTGAAATCTGTGCAGCCCATTTCAATGCTGCTTTGTTAGCCCTCTGTTTCAGACCCTGCTGCATGTGCTCCCTTGCTGTGCTGTAAGGCCTGAAATGGGGCAGAGAGGTGGTAGGTCCTTGGCTGCTTTTCAGCCACTGGAAACCGTGGTTCTCATGTGCTCTCCTTTGCCCCCAGCTTCTGTCCTCTAGTAACACGATTGTGGTCAGAAGCAGCTGCTTCAGTGTGGCAGCAGGGACCTGTCTGATGTCTCATCTGCACTTCCCACACGGGAGTGTGGTATTAAATATTGGGGTGAGGTACGGGGTCCCTGCTGGCATGTGGCATTTGGGATCTGTCTGCTGTAGTCAGACGATGTCTCTGTGAACACTGCACTTGCGCTTTGCAGTTAATGACAGGAAATGGAGGATTACCTCACTCTAAAACCAAACATCAAGAAATGTGGTGCAGGTCAGATGAAAGGCAAAAATGTCTCAGAAAAATGTTGAACGGGGAGAGACTGGGGGGAGGGCTGAGTACGCTGCGGGGTGATTGCCCACTGTACTGGAAATTCTCGCTTGGTGTTGGAAGCTGGGGCAGAAACCCTGTTGTGGCTTGAGTCTGGATTTTGTTCTGCCTGCATCTTCTTTGCCCTCCTCTGCGCTCAGGGTGCCAGAGTGTCTCTTACCTCTGGTTTTGCCCAAGGATCCTCTTTCTCCTGCCACCTTCTCCCTCCCCGCCAAGCTCTCAGTCAAATGACTGACTTCAAATAGGGCTGCCCAGAAGTAAGCAGCACTGGGTACTTGCATGCATTCAACACTCTCAGCAGTGTGTCCCTCTTTTCAGCACTAAGATGTCAATTCATAAAGGGATCACGCTGTTCCGGCTGTGCGAGAGACAATGAGTGTGTGTGTGCGCTTTTCAATCAGTGGCAAGGGAGGGGAAATTTTGTCGCTGTTCTCTCACCATTTTTTGGTCCAGCCTGCATTCCTGCTCGCTGCTACCATTCATCCTGAGAGTCTCCTCCAACACAAGCGTTTGTTTGTAGTGAAGTGCATTTCTGTCGATCCTAAAGAACAATTTCACAATAAGGGAAGTTCCTGCACTTCAGACTCTGCTTAAATTGGCTTCGACTACATTCAGATAACTTTCTAGTGGAAGGAGGACAAGAACAGCAAAAGAGAATAGCTTGCGTGGTGCTGGGCTGTAGCTTTGCATCAAGTGCACAGCCTTCCTCAGTTTGTTGGTGTTGAGGTGGGTGTGCTATGCCTGACCACCAGTATCTCCCTGGAGCTGTTGTCTCCAGCTCCACCTGCCTTTTGTGGGTTACTCCATTTCTCTGTTTGAATAGAAGGTACCGATGCTCCTTAGGCAAGGGATTTGTTGCCAGGCTTGATTAATACTTCTCAAGCACGTGAGATGCTTAGCCTTGCTGTGCGGAATGGGGATGCACAGCTTCGCCTTGTGGTGGGAATATCTCAGGAGCCCTTTGGGGAGAGATCTGGGTGTCAAAGGGACACGAGATGGTGTCACTAGGAGCAGGGGATCCAGTTCTGGCAATAGTCCTGGTCCTGGGAGCTTGCAGCTGCCACCTGGCCCTGCTCCAAAGCCATGCGTTTTTGGTGCAGAATAATAGACTCCCCCTTCCCCTTGTCTTGTTTCAGATGAGGCCCGTTCCAAGAAGTGTGGGATCCTTGTTCACTGCCTCGCTGGCATCAGCCGGTCTGTAACAGTCACTGTCGCCTACTTGATGCAAAAACTCAACTTGTCCCTGAATGATGCCTATGACTTTGTGAAAAGGAAAAAATCCAACATTTCCCCAAACTTTAACTTCATGGGCCAGCTCCTGGACTTTGAGAGGACTCTGGGACTCAACAGCCCTTGTGACAACCGCTCGCCCAGCGAACAGCTCTACTTCACCACCCCCACCAACCACAACCTGTTTCAGCTGAACACCCTGGAATCCACATGAAGGGATTGCTGCCTGGTTGGGAACTCAAGCATTGAATCGCTTCTCTTGAGCATTTCAACTCTTACAAAAAATATCTGTCTTGCCAGGCAGCTCTGAAACGACTAGCTTCTCTGGGCAGAGGTGCCTGATCGCTGCTTTAAGAAGGCTAATGCCGTTCATTAGTGTCCTGATCAAAGTGGTTTGAAGAGGTAGTCTTTTTACAGGGGGTTATTTAATACGGATGATGTTACAGCGTTTTGAACGCAGCTGTTACCGGCAATAACCGCTTTTGTGGGTGCATTGGGACTGTCAGAACACGCACACGTGTGAGGAGCTACCCAGGGGTTAGCTTGCTGTGGAAAGTGAGGAGATTTATGCACTTGGAAACCTTGAACAAAAGGTGTTGGGCCAAGACTGTTTTAAAACCCAAGTTTACTTTTTTCTGATTTTAAAAAAAGAAAAGGTAGATCTTACTCGAGCTTTGGGTTCAAACTCTTTTTAAATATGTAAGTTCCTGACTGTTTGTACAGACGAGGTTGCAAAACCAGTATTTTATTCTGTTTCTTGTTTGATCATTTATTATTTTTTTTAATCAAATGTTTATATTGACCAAATGCATTTTGCACACTTCGTGAAGCCTTGGTATGTCCTGGCATATTACTGGGTACTCCAGAGAGATACATGCTGCTGCTGTTGTTGTTAGCATCTGGTAGGAAGCTTTGTTATGTGTGAAGGCCAGTTGGGCTTAAACGCAACCCCTTCACCACTCCTGCACTCACAATCACAAACTCTGCACTGATTCAGCCAAGGTGACTAAGCCGCAAGCTTTTTTTTTTTAATGCCACCCCTGCCAAAAACACTGTTTGCTATTGCCAGAGGTAAAACTCTTGTAGCCTCCAGAGCTGGTAGAAGCATGTCTGAGCCCAGCTTCATTCTCTGCTGCCTGTTGACTGACTTAACGTCATCCAGCTGGCCCAAAACCATTTCAGCTTCCCGAGTACAGAAGGTAGTTGTGATGTTGGCGTTTCTTGTGCACGCTTGATTCTTTCCCACGTGTGTGGGGTGGAGGGGGGAACACGGCGAGCGCCTGGAGCAGAGCAAGGATTGCATAGCGGGACGGGACTGAATCGTCACGCACAGAGTGTGTGAGCGGAGTGAAGAGATGTGGAAATAAGAGCGTTGTAACAGAATTTTTTTTTATATATATGAATATATATATTAACTGGCAAATTCTGAGATGATTGGAGCTTTCAACAGAGGTTCTGATTTTTTTTCTTCCTCTTTCAAATAACTTTATGCTGTGCCTTCTATTCTGAGAAGACTTGTTTATATTTCTGGCTAGTGTTTGGCAAACAACTTATACCGAGCTGGGAGGGGGAGAAAGTGGTAATAATTTCTGGGAGGAGGGCAGAATGGATTTGGAGATTTCTTTATTGGCTGCAATGTAGTCCCTCCTTTCTCCCCCCTCCCTGTCCACTTTAACTCTCATGTAACTAAAAAAAAAAAAAAAAAGCGCCACGGATTTTTTCTAAATATCCAGTTTTTTGTACTTTTTTCAAGAAAAAGAAAAAAATAATAAAAAAAATCTCCATCTGGAGGAATGTTTGATGCTGTCACATCCTGAAACCGTTCTTTTTTGTTAAAGATGTTACCAGAATGTTGGAATGAGCTTCTCTTTCTTGTTTTCTGGTTGTTTTTTGTTTGTTTGTTCGTTGGGTTTTGTTTGCAACAATGTTGGGATCGTGGGTCATTGGAAGGGAGAATGGGCGTAAGTACAGTTGCGAGTGAGAAAATTGAGAATATCCTAATTGCATCTTACCTCATGGAGGAATTTATTTTTTTCAGGGATTTTTTGACAGTGCATCTGTATTGCATTGCAGCTAAGCTGGTTTGTAAAGGCTTCCTGTGCTGTTAGTGGTCTTTCTTCTTTAAAGGAAAAAAAAGATGCATCTTCTGATTAGTACAAATGAGAGCTTGCTAATGAGGAATGGTTCTGCTTTCTGAGTTATGAAGGAAAATTAGTGACCCTATATATACACTGATCCAATATTGGGACTGTTTATATTGCAAATAAATATTATTTTTTCTTTAAAAATGATGTTTGTGTCAGATGCTTGTCTAGCCTCTGCCCATATAAGGGCATGCTGCTCTTATCCTTTTTTTTATGGTTGATTAGTATTCTTCTGTGACCATGAAGAGCATTTGCTGGTCAGTGTTCAAGTGTGGTGTTTGGTTTCATGCACAGCTTAATTTTTAAGACCTGTGGCAAAATGGAGAGGGGGAGGTGGGAGGGCAAGGAGAGGGTTATGGGGTATTGGATAAACTGGAGAACAAAGAACAGCCTGAGAATGGGACCGGCTTTGACTCCAGCCGTTCCTCTGCGCCAAAAATAAATAGATAAACTAAAGACACTTTTGTTCACTGTTTAAGTGTGGCCTTACAAAGGCATGGCAAGGCCTTGCCCACAACTGTTGTGATAGCAGACTTTATTTTGGTAGGAAAGCAAGAAGATGTGGCCTTGTGGGCAGCCACCTGATGACTTCTGGGTCTCACAGGGAGTGGGAGCCCTCTCCTGCATTCTCGGGTCAGGGGCCAAGGCCCCAGCTGCAGTGTAGCACATGGGCTGTGCTGTCCTCCTGTGCTCCTCGGCCACAGCTGTAAGCGGTTTGTGGGAAACCTGGAGGGGCTGATGAGGATGCTTTATGGTGAAACATAGCTCCAAGCATCGGGGTGCAGCCCAGCTAAGGGAGCTGTGGCTCACCATGCCTTTGCTCGTAGCTGGGCAGGACTGAGCAGGAGTGGGTGTCCCCTCCCCACTCCCCCCCCTGCCCCCTGCATTCCTTGTTTTAACCTAAATGGCAAGAAATTTAATGGCTATCTGTTCAATTTCTCAAAGTGAGTGTGTGCGTTGTCTTGTTCTTCTAATCCTAGGGCCTGAGCAGCAAAGATAGCTAGTTCTATTCCAGAAGGAGCTCAGGCTGACGGGTGCAGAGTCCGTCGCAGAGCAGGGGAGGTAGTCAGAGGCTGAAGCAGGAGCCAAGAGAGCATGTGTGTGCGTGAGACTTTGTTTGTTTACTCCTTGACTGCACGATGGGAATCTATATATTGATTTAGAGGCCTGTTTGTGGCTCAACAAATGAAAATCTACCTGGTATGCAGGGAAAAGAAGACCTTTAGGTTTTCCCCTGTAATTACATGGTAGAGTAGCTCTTGAGGAAGATACAAAACCATGCTGGAGGCTGTCTGTGCACTGAAGGAGTGCAGAACAGCTTGTCAGGTATATGGCTATGTTTGCTTCCATCTAATTTCCTCTTATGATTTTCTGCTAAGGTGTGGAATAGGATATTAGCAGTTAGCATTAACTCTGTAAGCACATTTGCACTGTAGCTGAGTTGTGGCTGGCTGGAACAGCACAGCTGTTATTTGTGATGGTCTTGGTGGAAGACCCGGTGTGCAGGCAGCTGCCAGGCTGCTCCTCAGCAGGCAGTTCCCCTGGGGTACCTGATCTTGAGAGATGCAAGTCTGTTGTGAGTGTCCTGCCACTGCTCCATTCAGAAGCCCCATTGCCAAAGGAAGGAGATAGCTTGTCTGAAAACCATCCTGCCACCTGCAAGTGCTCTTTCCTCTGGGATCCAAAGGAGCCTTTTCCAATCTTCCTGGCCTCAACAGCAGGGAGCAGCCAGCCTGGCTGGTCCTCAGCCATCAGTGTTTTACAAATGTCTTGCACCATGCTTCTTGGCTCAGAGGGGTTTCCTTGGAGACCTGATGTCCTGTAATTAAGTGAGGAGACAAGAACTGAAATCAGGAAAGGGGCAATGCTGGAGAAGTAGTTACAGAGAGAAAAAAGCATGGGGTCTGTCTACACTCCCTTGCAGAGGCGGGCACGAGCACTAGCTGAGCGTAGGAGCATGGGCTGAGTGAGAAAGCTGGTTATGTTCAGATCGGTGGAATTTGGCAAGGAGATACTACTTCCCACACGCAGCAGAGAGAAGCTCCTTGGTTAACCCATTGATTCCAGACAAGCTGCTTGCATGATGCACTGTGGCGCTCTGCTCTACAAAACTAGGTAAATGCCCTGCACAGGGAGAGAGATCTGCTGTCCTTGGGTTTTCACTTGTGATATGCCACAAGCCGTCAGGCAATATGAGTGGGAATTTATCCTCCTTTTTTTTTTTTTTCCCCCCTTCATGGATGACTTTGTCTTACCTCTCTGATTTGAACAGCTAGAGGGACCACAGGTCCCAGGTGTTTTCAAAAAGTTTCTTCCTCTGTTTCAAGCCATGGCAAAAGCACAAAGCTCTGAACACAGATAGAGCTAAACTTCTATGGTTCCCCACCAGGAAGCCCAGGTAGCTGATTTTGAACAGTTCCAGCAGCCCTCTGCACAGCACATCCCATCCTGCCTCTCTCCGTGCTGCCTGGCAGAGCCTGGCAGCTCACCCCAGCTGGAGAGGGAAGGGCAAGGAAACCAGGTATGTCCTGAGCACGAGGGTGACTGTTTGGCATCTTGTGAAACAGGAGAGCAAAGAGTAGGTTCCCAGGGCTGTGCAGTGAGGATTACTTGTGGTTATAGACAATGATAGAGAGAGAACGGAAAGACGGGGGAGATGTGCCCCAAACAGCAGCAGGAGGGAGGTGTGAAGGGGTGGTGGAGGCAGCATCAGGAGCCCAATGAGCAGGACGTGAGCTCAGGGAAGGGTCTTTGGGGTTACTTGTAGCTTGCTTTCCCTCACTTGTGTCTACCCTTACACCTCTCCTAGGCCCTTATTTCTTGGTGTGGCATCAAACACGCTCTGAGCATGATGCAAGTCAACCTCTGCAGCTCTGAACTTGCCTGCTGTTGCGTCACCCAGAGACGCATGTGGGAAAGCAGACTCTTCCTGCCACCGTCTGAATTTGGGTGCTCGCATTTCCAAGGTAACCAGGTTATTTGTGGGCTGTTATTTTCTTTTTTTATCCTTTATGTGAGCAAATCAGGCTATTTGCAGTGTTGCGAAGGCATGTAAATAGTTCAGCTAATCAACACATCCCTGTATTTACAGCCGACTGGCACAGGCTGTGATAGTCATGCTCTGGGCTGCTCTGAAAGTATGTGAAAGTGGGATTTTTTTCTGGATTTTGTGCCATTTGCTCCTGTGCTTCCTCAAATCTTTCTCTTAATCATGCTTGAGGTCAGAGTGGTGGGCTGGCTAAATGTAATTTGGGATAAGAAGGCAGGTGAGGAAATGTCCAGCAGGTAAAGGAGAGCAGCTCAAGGCAGTCCTATCCAGCCTCCACATCCTGTTCCTTTGAGTTCCTCTCTTCAAGCTGCAAAGTTCCCCTTTTGCTGGCTTTGTCTTTTGACCTTCTTGCTTGTCGCCCAGCAGCATGGGCCCAAAGGACAGGCTGCAGCAAGGCCACCCAGAGCTGCCACAAGGTCACTGCAGAATCCCTGGTCCAGGTGTGAGATTTGGGTGGGAGACACCACCACAAGAGTGTGATGTGAGGGAAGCAGCTGTGCTGTGTGCTGGCAGTTGTATTGCACTGAGGAGGCTCACCACGCCAGGAAGGGGCAAGTGAGTGCCGAGGGCTGCCATGTCTGGCCGGGTGGTGTGGGGTCTGGCCTGCCACATGTGGTTCAGCTAGCGACATGACGACAAAGCAGCAAATGTGCCTGTTTCCTGGGGGCCATGCTCAAGTTTAAATGGCTGTTTGTGTGGCATCTGCCTTAAATTGGCGGGAAACGATGAGGCAGGGAGCAATACGGCATTGGACCTCAGGGCAGCACTCTCCCCAGGGTGGGCAGTGGCAGCCATTTTGTGTCCCTCCTCTCCACAGCATCCCCCTTCCTGTCATGGCCACTGCTGCCCTGAGGGGGATGCACCAGCTCCCCCTTCCTGGGCCAGCAGGGCTTGTGTGTGTGTAAGTTAACTCTGTGAGCACCATCTCCTTTTCCTAGCCTGGTTATGTGTCTGCTCTCTTGTTTTTCCTCTCCAAAACACCTGAGGAGTTTCTGTGACACCTCAGGTGGCACCTGAGGGCACCCCGACTGGTGGCCTGGGAAGGCCTGAAAGACTCATGGCCATCACGGGGTGGTACAGAAACATGGCTGGGTCCTGCAAAGGAAGCGTGGGAAGATGAACAGCCAGGGGAAGAAGGCTCTGTGCCACTGGTGGCAGCTGAACCCCTTAGCCTGGGATGGTGGCAGCGGTCCTCGGCAGCCATGATGGTGCTGGCACCAGCAGAGACGATGAGCTGCTTGCAATGGAATTGTAAGTTTCTTGTGCCTCTGGGCTCCTCCCTGACACCTCCATGCTGCCCTGCTCAGCCAAGTCACGATCATGTTTTTGGGTTGGGAGCTGGGTCAGGGCGGAAGCTGTGGTTCAGCTTTGATGGCTCAGTCAAGGGTTGGGGGTTAATTATGGGTTGGGAATTAATCATGCAGCAGGCGCAGACACCCAGGCTGGCTGTACAGCCTCAGACTGCTGGTGCTTGGTGTCTGTGGGTCATGTGGACCCCTCAGTGCTGGGACAGCGTGGACCCCCCCTCCCCTGCCTGGTGCAAGGTGAGACCACCAGTGCTCTCTGGCCTTTCTTTCTCCCTTCTGGTTTGTGTTCATAGCTGAACTTGCACTTGTTCTGCATTATCCTTATTTGCTTTCCCTGGTTTCTCCACTGCTTGCTTTCTTTGGATAGTTGGGATTTGAGGTACTCTCACCTGGCAGCCGCTCTTGCGAAGCTGTGGTCCTCCTGCAGGAGTCTGGAGCCCTGGCTTTCTCTCAGAGACATTGGGGCATGTTGGAAATGGAGACCAGCTGTGCTATGGTGGGGATATGTGTTACTTCTGTGCTGTTCAGTGGTGCAAGCAATCCAAGAGCACGCAGGGCCTTAAGAAGTATCTGGTGAAGGAACCAAGTATGAGTGGAGGAAGGGGAATCCAGACAGATTTATTTATTTTCCTACTTTCTTTCCCTGGAGAAACATCTGGCTTATGTAAAGCCATTTGCTGGGTTTCTCACTGCTTTATTTTGAAAGTCTCTGCATTCAGGCACTCTGCTCTTCTCATCAACCTGCTCTTCTCGTCTCCCATCACTCCCTCAAGGGCAGATTCTTCATGACTTGGGGTTTTGCTTTTATGAAGTTTACTCTTTGTTTCTGTTCTGTGTTGTCTTTTTCTTTTCTTTCCTTTCCTTTTCTTGTAAAGGACTGCTCTAGCTTGGCTTGTGGTTTTGCCTTGTTTTCTTCTGAGAGGTGAATTGTTGTGATAAACCCTGCACAAAGTGGGAGGGAGCAGACTGGTACGTTGGCTAGAGCCTGGTCACTGATATGGCATTAATGAAAGCCCTCTGCCAGCGAGAAGCTGAGGTCTGATTGCAGATGCAACACCCTAGAAGCACAGCATTTTTCTGTATGGGAGATTTTGAATGGAAATGTGTACGAGGGGGTGCAGTTAGAGGGGTTGTGACTTTGGGTTTGGCGTAAGCCCTCTCCTTCCTTTTGCCAATGTGGCTCTGAATTGGACCTGTCATTTTACCATGCAATCCTGGCAGTGAAGCGTTCAGTACCTGGTGGAAGATTTACAGCTCTGATCCAGTGATGCAGTTCGTTTGGTTCTTACTCTAAATTTGCCACTTCCTCTCCCTGGATGGCTGATTCCCTGCTGCTTGGAGCAGGCAGTGGTCCAGGCAGGATCGCACCAGCCAGGCAGGAGCTGTGCAAAGTGGGACGCTGGATGTCAGTTTGAGGGGATTCAGGGTGCTGACCCTGCAGAAAGCTGCCCTCTCCTCTGACAGAACCAGGATCAGCTCTGCAGTGAGCTCCGTCTCTGTGTCCTCTCTTCCATTCATCACCTTCCCTCTGCCCCCATTCAGGCTGTTGCCTTCGAATGATCCTCTGCTAGAGGTTCAAGCAGGCTCCTGCATGTCTTGGCCTTGCATCTAGTTAGCAGAAAGCTGAGAGAGATGTTTGAGAAAGTGTTGTGGGGTTTTTTTTGTTTGGGTTTTTTTTAAATTTTTTTTTTTTAACAAGAAGCTTCACTATTCATTCATTCATTCCCCAAATAGCTTTCCCTCTCTTTGGACATCATCTTCCTGCTAGGACAGTCCAAGCCTGTTCTGACAGGCGGCTTATCTGCCTTGCAGCTCTGACTGCTTCCTCTGTGTCTCCTTTGTGTGGGAGGTGTTTTGTCTTTCCAAACTTCTGCTGACTTCAGTGGGCGCTAGCTTGTGCCCAAACATGCACTGATAGTGCAGTTCAGTGCTGAAATTTGCTGCTGATTTTTATTTATGTCCCTGCAGCATGTTTTTCTTTGCAAGGGGAAGGACTTAGGTGGTTTGGGGAGAGGCAGGAGGGTTGTTATTGAAAGCTAGTGAAGCAGAGGTTCTCCACTGACCCTGTCTGCCTCTGTCCAGTGAGTCCTGCAGCAGAACATTGGTGAAGGCCCTAGTTTTGAGGGGTCACGCTGATGGGGGTCCAAATAAGGGGCTGAACTGCACAAAAACTGTGTCTGAAAAAGCCCAGAGCAGCAGCCAGCTTATTGCTTTCCTGTGTTGCCAGCTGCTCAGGCAGTTTTAGAGAAATCCCCAGTCTAGTTTTAAGTCTGGTAAAAGTGGAGAGAAGTGTGCGTGTGCATGAAGCAAGATTTACAAATGTCAGTAT
Source organism: Balaeniceps rex (assembly GCA_013401315.1). Taxonomy (NCBI): domain Eukaryota; kingdom Metazoa; phylum Chordata; class Aves; order Pelecaniformes; family Balaenicipitidae; genus Balaeniceps; species Balaeniceps rex. The sequence continues at coordinate 96,801 of VYZW01055530.1, forward strand.
TTTTATTAAAACAAATCCAGTCGTGTTTGAAGCTGCTGTCTACCAGTATGCATTCCTGATACAGAATCAGTGGGCTTCCACTGAGATACAGTTTCCAGTCAACGTGATGGGACTGCCACTTCCTATCTGTGGCTTGAACCATCAGTAACCAGGAAAACCCCATCTCGTTCCCTGTCCATGCTCCTCTTACAGTATCTGTATCAGTCTGGCACCTGCTGCCTCATCCCCCAGACTGGGCTAGCTGGGCCCCTCTCAGATGGGAAGGGAGAGGACAGATCCTCTTAGGAGAGGGACATCTGTCTTGTGAAGAGCACTTCTGGATCATATGTGCTGGCTCCCCTGGAAAATGGGGGGCCCTTGCAGCTTGTGTTGATTGGCCACCAAGAGATGAAGTACTTGACCTTGGAGATGGGACTAGTGGTGAATTACACGCAGGAACACTTTTCCTGCCTCAGTGTTAAAATCAAACTCTGATCTCTGGCAGTCCAGAATAACTCCCAGATGTCACTGTCCTGAAATAACTATGAAGGAAACTCTGGATGATGGTTTGTTTTCTTGAATCTCCAAAACTTCTGTGAGCCTGTTCCTTGTGGAGATATGTCTGGTGTTGTCTACAGAGTTCTTCACTTTTCTTCCTGAGCTGTGGGATATTTCCTACTGGCCATGCAATGCCACCACATGTCCAGTGCTACTGCATGTGCAGCAGAAGCTCAGGGATGTTTGTAGGTCAGGGATGACAGATACTCGGCAGGACTCATAGGTGCTATTATTTAATTGCATTCCAACAGCAGCGAAAGCAGTAGCAAGAGTAATAAACAAATTATAATCTACATTATGAAGCTGACAAATGCCACCCACTCATTACCTGTCTTTAACCACTCTCATTACTACCCACTCTTTGTGGGAACTAATCTTGCTGCTCAGTGTCCGACTTGTTCACTTAATACCATTATCTGAAGCAATCAGCTGCTCCTTGTGAAAGGAGAGGAAGGTGCTTTTCCTGAGGCTTGTTCTCTGGGTGCTGAAATGCAAGCAGATCTGGGGTGGAGGAGGCTGAAGGGAGCACTTTCCAGAAGCATGGTGTGGCAGGGAGGTGAAGACTGAAGTCCACAGGGACAATCTGGGGTGGAGGAGGCTGAAGGGAGCACTTTCCAGAAGCATGGTGTGGCAGGGAGGTGAAGACTGAAGTCCACAGGGACAATCTGGGGCGGGGGAGCTGGGTGTGGGTGGCAGGATAGAAGGTTGTCACTAGGAGGAAAAGGCTGCACTCTGTTTGTCTCCCTAGGATTGAGGAATAGTATCCAGCAAAGGGATGTTAGGGAAAGCCATGTTTTTTTCTCTCCAGATGTTTTCCAGGGTTTGGGAGCAAGCTGGGTTGCTGAGTAATGACAGTTCTCTTTGTGGCTGCTCCAAGCCTAGGACATTACAGGAGGAAGTCCTGGTAGTGTTTCTGTGGGGACCTGTTCAGGCTTCCCCCAGGAAAAAAAATTGATCTCTAGGAATTTCTTGCAGTTGTCTGGCATAGCTTGAGTTCAGCAGAGTCAAGGATGCTCAGCCTCCTTGGTGCCTGGCTGCTGCCATTACGTTGTGTCAGTCTGTACTAAATGTTAACGACTGTGCTGTGCCTGGAGTGCAGCTATTCTCCTTTCTCACTGACACAACTGGGAGCCTTCCTGGGGGAGGTTATTGAGGCCTGCAAACTGAGGAGTTGGGCTGAGCGAGCAGATGGGAAAATAGGTCTTTTTCAAGATACTCCATGGGTGGCTGGGCCCTGGCCAGCCAGAGGTCCTGTTGTGCTCTCAGGGGTGTGAGATCTCATGGGCATTTCTAATGGGTAAATAATAAGCTGAAAGATGGGAAATGAAGACTGAGAGGTGAAGAGCCATATTTTCCAGTGGAGAATTGACATCAGTCAAATGTGACAAGGGCCTGTTGAAGGTCAGAGCTTTTGAATGTGTCTGTTAATGATAAAGAGGGGTAAGTGGCAGATGAAGAAGTTTGCTGCTGACTATTCAGAGTAGCAAAAACCAAAAGCTGCACTGAATAACTGTAGGAAGTCCTTGCGATGTGGGGTGGTAGGGTTGCAGCATATGGTGCTTAGAAAAGCACAGCAATCCAGGGGGAAGAGGGAGACGCCTTAATCTAAAATGCAGTGCAATGGGCTCAAGATGGGATAATATCACTTGGGAGAGAGATCTCAGAATTGCAATGAACTGGGCTATAGGAGCAAGGCTTGATTCTGAGTATGGTCAAAAAACCCAAAACCAATTGACTTCTAGGAAAAGAGCTGAGAACAGACTGTATAAATGCACTGTATGAATCTCTGGTGAACAAAAGCGTTTATGTAGGTTTGGGGGAGACTGCAGTAACTAACGCAAGGAAAATCCATTGAGTGCTTTTAAATATCAATACATAGTCTCTAGTTGAGAAAGTCCTGCAGCTGCAAATAGTGGAGCCTGGGAAAGTGTTTGTAATGAAACATAGCTACATGCTTGGCCTGTTTTTATACTCTTCCCTAGATGCTACTATCACATACCACTGAAGACAGGACACAGGGCAGGATGAAGCTTGATCCAACCACAGTTAGTGGCTCTGATTCCTCTGCTTTTCCAAGAAGATGCTGTCCTGGAGTAAGCCGTGTGTGGCACACTGAGATTGTGTGTGTATGAGGAGTTTTTATGGAGGTTGGAGATATTGCGCTCTTGCTCTCTGTTCAGTGAAGAGAGCTGACAAAGTGCATGGCTGGAGGAGAAAACTCCCAAGGTTATTGTACATCTGTTATCAAAGGGACATTGCAATGTAGTGTAGGACAGCCAAAGCAGGGAGAGGGGCTTTATACCAACAGAAACATCTTGTTCTTCACCAGCACCAGTCACTGTGAAATGAACGGTTTCCTTAGGTGATGGAAAGCCATTGCCCGGGTCAACAAACCTGCCTCTTCTCTCCTCTGAGGAACATTTAGGCAAGAAACCAACTCCAAAAGGATTTGCTTTCTTCAACCTGTCCTCTGGCATCACTTCTTAAGTACTGTGCTTCTGGTTAGGAAGAACTGAGTGACATGGAAGTAGCTGGATGGGCCAGGGCAACTCATCCTGCCCTCAAAGCCCCATGTGCTGCTTTAACCCACACCACAGTGGGGCGAGACACTGTGTGGGAGCGTGAGACAAGTTCCTAATGTTCCTGTTGATCAAAATGGTCCACTGAGTCTCCTGATCTGCTGTGGTGATAAGTCATAACAAGGACTCTCTCTTAATCCTCATTATCCTCTGTTGGTGCTTCCTGCCCACATACCCTAGATATTTCCTATCGACAGGGAGTAACCTCTGTGGAAGATAGGATCAGATTCCCAGGAACCAGGATGTAGTAAGAGTGAAGAAAGAATGAGGAAACTGTCCTAATTTGAGGCTAATCTTATAAATACAGGGCTGGATACAGACAATAGGAAGAGAAATGACAGGAGAACTTTTACATTTAGTTAGGGAAGGATCATCTTTTGCCAGTAGTCTTAATTGTAATTTACGATGTGGTAAAGTTGCTGTTTGATCTCAGCTTCAGCAGAGGGGAAGAGACAGATTCTGCTTTGTGTCACCAGAGGAAGAGTAGCCTGAGAAAAGAACAGGGAAAAGTATCTTTAAAAGCATTGTTTGGTCACTTGTGTACTAATTCAAGCTGCAGCGCATGGATGGAATGCTTTATTTCTCAGTTTTGATTTGGATAAAACACTAAATAAGGAGGAAAAAAGGACTGTGTGATTTTTCCTGAAGCAGACATGCTAATATACCCATCGGGTATTTAATGTGGCATGGCATTGCTGAAAATGCAGAACACCACAAATCTTTTCTTCTAGCATAAGTGGGTTGGTGGGGTGTGGTGTTTCTTTCCCCTACCTAGACCCGTAGCTGGAGCCTGTGCCAGTCAGAGACTTGGCCTGTCCCTCACGCTCACCTTTCATGTGGGCTGGGTGGAGTGTGCTGAAGCTGTCTGTGGTGGGGAGTTCTCTACAGACAGTTGCTTTTATGAACCTTTTTAGGCAACGTGTTAAAATGAAGAGTTGTCTCTACCTGTCCCTGTCCTATCCACACCACGGCAATCATGCACAGAGCCAGTGATGCTTCTGTGTGTTTCATTTGCAAGCAGGGTGAGAGCATGTGCATGTTTGTGAGAAATGAATTGCCTTTACAGGGGTGTGTGAGGGTCCTTAACCACATATTCATGTGCAGCTGATATTCTAGCATGATCCCATAACCATACAGATGACTACAGTGCAACAAGGTGTGGACACTGGTTGCTCATCCCCACCCTGAAGGCAGTGTCGCAAGTTCCTGTAAAATGCCGTCATGTCCTTGCGGGTTTGGACTTGTTTGGCTTTTTACTATCCATCCAGCTCACAGGTGCTTGTTGGTGTTTTATTTATTGCCCAGCTCTGGGCTGATCACTGCTTCCTTCAGAAGCTTTACAGGCCTTGTCTTGGACCAAGTTTGTGAAGCTACGGTGATGTACAAAACCTCTGCTGCTTCCTAGAAACTTTCTGTCCCTTTTACATAGTCCAGCTTGGACAGGAGATCTCACCAGGCTTGGCCTAAGGCGAGTGATACCATAGTTCCCTGTCCCAGGCTTCCTGTATGAGTTAGGACAAGGCCTTTCAGCCATCCATAGGCCATCTGTATCTTAGTTTCCCACTACTTATTGTTTCTGGCCCTCAAAGGATACTTGATTTTTGCCTGAAAGTCAGGAGAAGAGTCATGCCATGTGGACTTCCATTCCTTCCCCAGGTGATTTTCTTTGTTGTTTTCTCTTCATCATAGCAGGTTATGTGATCTAAGGGTTCTACTTTATTATAAACAGTGCACAGTTTGGCTCTGATAGCTGGTTTGGTTTCTTTTTTGTTTGGTGGGTTTTGGTTTGGGTGGGTGGGGTTTTTTTGTTGGGTTGTTTTTGGTTTTTTTGAATTTTAAAATGGCTGATGTGTTTGAGCTCTGTTTAAGATGAACTCTGTCTGGGAACAGGGCTGGCTCAGAGGACATACACAGTGGTGTGGGCACACCAGATTCTCCTTTGTGCTAAGTTTACTTTGATAAAGGGTTGCTAAGTAGTGCCTACGGGTGGTTGATGCAGCTGGTTAGTGAACAGAGTGCTTGTAATTGCTTCTGCTATCTTCAGGGATGTGCTTCCAGCAAGTCACGACACCTGGTAACATGCTTGTAACATCTATTAACCTTGTAATTTTATAAGTGGAGCTTTAATCCTGCCTGGTTGCCAGTCAGGTCTGGAAATATCGACTGTGGCGCTCCATGGTCTCTGCTAAAATGCTGTGCCTGGTTGCTGAGCTCACTGGATTTTGCTGCCTTCGCTGTCTTCTCCTCCTTGCCAGATGCTCCACTCCTTCGCATAGGTTGAAGCCTGCCCTTGTCTATTAGTTTTCTCCCCAAGACTTTCTGTAACATGGATGTTTGAATGTTGATCCTTTGCTAGCCAGGTGCTGCTGTGTGATATTTCCCCCTTTACAGATGGCAGATGGTTACTTCCACCAAAGCTGCCTTGGTAGCAAGTTTAATGAATGAAGAATGCCCTAAGGAGAAAGGAGACAAGTGAGAGTTTGGCATGGAGCATCCACCCCATCCTGCTCACTGAACACCACCTTCATCTTCCCTGCAGTGAAGGGGTTGTGAGGCTGAAGGGGCCAGCATTCCTGCAAAGTCCTGAGTGGCCTCATGAGGCACTGGAGTTTGGGAAGGTGGAAGGACTGGAGGGAGAATTTAGGCTTGCTGCAGAAAGAAGGTGGATTCAAGAACTCTTGTTTTGTGTGTGTGCTGTTGGGATCTGGTCTGCTGCAGGAAGGGGAGTCCCTGTGCTGCAGGCTGGCTGCGGGAGGCACATGCCAGCCACAGGGGGCTCAGCCAGGCAGGAGACGGAGGGAAAGGAATGTTCGACGCAGGCTGTGAGCAGACCCTGGACTGAGTCACCAACAGAAAGTTGGTGGCAAAGCAGGGATTGAGCCCTGAGCTTTTAACAAACCAGCTTTCACCAGAACCTCAAGGCCCAGCCTTCTCCAAGTCCTGCTCTAAGCATAGGCATAAGGTGTCATGCCAGAGTACCCAACCGCTGGAGTCCTGATCTGTAGCCATCCCCACCTGGGAAAGTGTCCCCTGGAAAAATGCAGGCAGCAGCATCCTGCCATGTGGGAGGCCCTGAAGAAGAGAAGGCTTGGCCAGGAGGAGGTGCAGAGCACACAGGAGGACCATGGGGTGGGGTTTCAGGCTGACTTCCAGGGCCAGCTCTGCGGCAGCCCTGGTAAATGCTCTTCACAGCACTGGGAGGGACTGGTGTTCAGTGAGCAGGATGGGGGGTGGATGCTCCATGCCAAACTCTCACTTGTCTCCTTTCTCCTTAGGGCATTCTTCATTCATTAAACTTGCTACCAAGGCAGCTTTGGTGGAAGTAACCAGTTTCCTGAAAGTGGAGGCCTTTCCTGAGTGAGCACTCAGTCTTGGGGTTTAGGTGAACTGCCATGTTTGGAAGAGTAGGGTGGGGAAAGTGGGCAGTTTTGTTGTGTGCTCCATTACCAGTGACTGTGGACTAGAAGATGAAGCAACAAACAACACCAAAGAGCAGAGAGCCAGTTTTAATTGCCTGCAGTCAGATACTCCTGGTGAGCAGAGAGCAAAGCTTTGAATGGAGAGCACAGCCTACCTCTAGTCTATGTCTTCCTCCTTCCTGGCTCTAAACATGACTTCAGTTGTGTGGCTCCAAAATAAGCAGAGAGAGCCAGTTTAGGGTGGGCTCTGTCTTTTGCCTTCCACTTTCTTCAGTACCCCAGTCAGCAGGGATGTGATCCCAGGCAGGACCCCTGTGGCATGGCTGTTGTGCAAAATAACAAGCTGGCAAGTCCTGACTCCTTATTTATATTTTGGTGAAGGTTTTTATCATGTTTCCTGCAGACATGGATTGAGAGGAATGGGTGGTTCTGCTGTTGGCATGCATTTGTGATAAAGGCCAATGGCTTTCAGCAAGCTTCATGGCTCTTGGGTTGCCCTTGCGTCTCAGTATATCCCCTTTTGCTGCTTCATGTGACCGATTCTGTTGTGCCTGCTGGAAGACAGGTGTCTTCTGTGCAAGGGATTTTAAGAAGTCGCTTAGCCTGCTTACTTTTCAGTTTTATAACCCTTATTCTGGTGGTTTGGTGGTTTTTTTTTTTTTATTCTTCCTCTGCCCTGGAAACCTCTCCTTTACCTTCCCCAAGTAGAGAATATTTACAGGAATCTGTAATTTGTTAATTGAAACTGCTTCTTGCTTTGCATGGGGGAAAAAAAAAGCAAGCTATGACTGCAACACAATGGAAGTGTAAACAGGAAATCACAAAAAGGCTTCATTTTGGAGACATATTCCCTTAAGAATGCAAAACCTTCTAGGCCTGGAAGGTCTGTGAGTCAAGTATCAATTGGTGTGATGTACCAGAAAAGGAAATGTTTAACTTTTTTATTTATGTCCAGTAGAGCTCAATGAAGCCTTCAGAGAAAAAAAAAAAAAACGAGAAGGATTCAAAGGGAAACAGCACACAGGGCTGTGTATGCAGCACTTTTTAAGAGGTTCATAGGAATGTAATAGTTTACTCTCAACAGTGTCCGCAGAATGTGAGTCTGTAACTTGGAAATTTTTTGCTTGACTTTAAAATAAAAGAGAAATCTGGCCTAGATTTTAAAAAGTGACTATGGAAGTTCCCCCCAAACCACTGGTGAGAGAGCCCAGAAACAGCGTCTAGAAAAACAGGTCCCTTAAGGCTGTCTCTACGTGGAATCCAAATTTAATAGGTGATTTAGGTGATCTTATGTTTGAAAGTCACCATGTGATTTGGGCAACCAAAGGAATAATTTGTGAATTATCTATTAGCTGAAATATGTTCACATAAACCATACACTGAGTAATTGGATGTAATGAGTAAAGTCATCAAAATTGAAGTCTGTTCAAGGCTAATTTGTGAATTGGCAAAGGAGCTAAATCATTTGATGAGCATTTGGTTCCAACTTGTACACCTAGCTCTAGTGTCCAGCTGTAAAAGAGCAAAATGTTTAGTTAAGCTCAGTATTGATGGTTTATAAAGATCAGATCTGTTTTTATTATTGTTGCTTTATTTGGAAAAGACTTCAGAAGTCTTTGGAGTGTCTTTTTTTTTTTTTTCTTTTTTTAACCCTTATTGGCAGGATGCTAGCAGGTCAGAGCCAGACAGTTATCCCCTCTGCAGTTGGTCAGACAGTTAACAAGCAGTTTATTTGGTCTGGAAGTTTGGAGGGGTCCTCATCTCTGCTGTACTGTGATCCTGCCAGGCAGGACAGCACTTTTCACCTCTGTGATTTGAACTAGGGCAAAGGAAGAACAAACTGTCACTATGAGCTGTTCCAAACAACTCCCTTCTATCAACTCCCAACCATGATTTTATGTTTAATTATTTGCATTACATCATTAGTCTGTGCTAGGTGTTGTACAAGGCTAATGATGTAAAACCTACACTAGGTTTAGACACGGTACAGGCTTCCCTGTAGGGTGTACGTGCTAAAGTGTTTGAAGTGCTGAAGGAGGGGAAGCTGGCAAAATCTCCCCTATCACCTCCCCTTGGAATAGTAAGATATTTAACATGTTCATTTAGCCAGCTTATTAAAACAGAATATTCTTCTTCAGAAGTATATCCCTGCACTAGTTAGAATATCCTTTATGCTTTCTGTGCTGTGCATCTGAGCAGGACATTTCTGAGGGAGACCCTGTCAGAGGTCCACCATGCTCTTCCCACCGGAGTGAGCCCAGGTCGGGCACCAGGACAGGCAGTTCAGGGGCGCATCAGATCAGTTATTTAGAGACCTTGGGCAAAGCAGAATGCATTGGAGTCTTGGCTCTCCAGAGCATACAAGTCAAAGTATCTCTTCTGAAGGTGCCTGATAATTACGAGCAGATCTCCTCCCTTCCAGAGCCTGTGGTGAGGGTTGGCTACTTGTTATTGCCCTAATGCTATTTCCGCATCCTCACAGCCTGCGTGTACACGCGTATTTCCACTTGCTCTTTCATCATGTTCTCCTTTCTGATCTTCCCTTTAGACTGTTGATAAACTGTCTGTATTGCTTAATATGGGTGAGGGTGTTGTGTTTCAGAGGGTCTGGCCGGGTTTCTTACGGAGTACCTGGATGCACAGGAACTATTAAAGTGTGGTCTTGCAGTCTAACAATTGGGCAGCGTAGCCTGTCGGTTCCCTCCTGGTGGGAGTGTGCTCACTGCAGATGCCAGCTGGTATGGTGGGGATGAAACTGGGAAAGGATGTTCTGTGTTCTGGTAGTAAACCTCTGAGGAAAGGGGGCTAGGAAGAGGAATGGATAGTGCTGGTGGCAGAGGAGGGACAGCCTGACTCGCAGAGCCCCTGTCCTACTCTCACCAAGTCTGGTTTGAGAGGATGGAGCGGGAAGTCACTTCTCTTGCCTCTGTTGGTGTCTCTGCCCTCCTGCTCTCATACAAGGCTGTGTGTGTAGTGTCTGGAAGCAGAGCAGGACAGGACAGCAGGTGCCTGGATGCCTCGCTCTTTCTCAATCCTGTGGCCAGAATTCTTGAGCCCAGTTCTCTGTCACCTGAATCAAGCCTGCCTTAACCTGGTGGAAGTGAGGTCAGGGACTGGAGCTGGGATGCATCCTCCTGTTCCCACGGCTAGCTATAGGCTGAGAAACCCAGGAGCTGATCATGCTCCACTGTTCTGGTAGGAGATGCTTGCCCTTTACCCCTCTCTGGAGCGGTTGAGTCTGTCTGCACTGAAAAATGCTCTCCCTCTGGAAAAGGAAATATGGGCCCTGCTTCTGTGAGATGCTGCAGGGTGGCCAAACATCCTCAGCAGATAGAGATCATGTAATTCAGGTGGACCACTAAACTTTTAGGCAGCAATTAGGACTTATGCAGTAATTCTGAGTCAACTAATACATCTGGGTGTTGCCTTGGCATACTTCCGATGGCAAATCCTTCCTGTGTAGGCTTGATGTTCTTACATTCTCTGCTGGCCTCCCAAGTGCTCCACTTGGAAACTTGATAAAAAGCCTGTGGTGATGCCAAAGGGAGATGTCCCATTGAATTCCCTGGCTTTCCTTTGGTCCTCTAAACCTGCAGACGATCCCAGGCAGTTTCTTTGATGCGTTCTTCCCCAGTGGATGAAGTAATTATGACTTCTGTGCAGTAGGCTAATAGCTCTGAAGACTTTAGTCAGGCTGATTAACAACAACTGTGTTTTAATAAAAAATGTTCTGGTAAATCCTTCTGAATTGCAGCCCTAATTACTCTGCAGCCTGATGTGCAGCAATTGCAAAGCTAATAGGATCACCTGAACCCAGTTAATGAATCCTCTGTTATGGCTTGCTGTGACTCACAAGATGTGTAGTGTTTCTTCTGGTCTGCCCCTGCCCTGCTCCATTCCCTGGTGAATATTTATGCTCTGTATTGCCAAAGGTAAGGGGGGGGGGTGCCTAAACTTTGAATGAATTAACTTAAATATATGTGCATCCTTCCTCTTATTATTTCAAGGGACTGTAAGGATCAAGAGCCTGGGTTTTTTGCTTTGGTCTCCAGGTGAGTTCATTCAAGAAGTCACTGGTAGCTGCTACTGCCTGATAGCTCTTTTCAGGCTTACAGGTTTTGGTGAGAAATCTGTTCAGCCCTGTTCTCTGCTTCCCCAGTAGTAGTCTGCATCTGTGTTAGAGAACAGAGTTAGGAGAAACACACTTCCTCCTTGCTACCATTTTAAGGTAGTTTGTCCAGCATCAGGAAAGGAAAAAACATTAATCTGAAAGTAATTTGTTTTGTTGGAACACTTTTTCTTTCCATTTCAGCCCTTTATATGTAAACTTACTTATGCTCCCCAGCTGCTCCCCATGCGCCACCCCCCCCACCTTCCTTTCAAAAGGAGAAAAGTGTATTAACCCCAAATCCAAGTTCTTCCATTTTTGACAAGGTTGTAAGCTGGTGATCTGGGTTTGGAAGGCTCAGGACTGCTCAGGAGTGGGACTCTGGGCAAGCAACAGGGCCCCAGTGGTGCTTTTGGTTTTAAGGTGCCTTTTCCTTTTACAGGTTCAGGGTCTAGATTGTTTGGGGCTTGTTGGCAGACTGTTGTGTTAAAGGTTCAGCCTCAGTCGGGGATAAGCAAAGGATTGTTTGAAAGTGGCTTTTCAAAACTTCCCTCCTTGTTGATTTCTTGTTCTAAATAGACTGTGTTTCTTACATAGATTTATAGGATTAACTCCTTGTTTAGGTACACTATAAAATGTGCCTCTAACTTTGTACCTTATAACTACCATAATAGCAAGGAAGCCTGCCTGACGAACTTAGTGGCAGGAAGAAAGTAAACATCTAAAGTTTGTACTAAAGAGATTCAGGTGGGTAGGACATAGCAACATACCATAGGAAAGACTTGACACCAGCCACATTTCTGCTCCCATAGCTCCAGTGCAGGCCTTTACTGGACATAAGGCAATGAACCATTTGTCTTAACTGCTCATGGAGTTGGGGCTTGTGTAAAAGGGCAGATGTGAGGCCTGGGACTAGCTGTCCCCCAGCTATGGGGGTATTACTGTAGAGGGGAGGATGCATGGAGCAAATCTTTCTATTTCCCACTGCTCACACCACAGCGGATTTCATATATGGGTCAAGCTGAAAAACTCCAGCTCACTGTGAGGGTGTTAGTAGAGGATATTGGACTGGGGGTTTTCAGAGATTTAATTAAATCTCTGTCTAGGAACTTGAAGACCTTGGGTAAGAGGGGGAAAATGCTAAATGATTCAAGTGTTGCAGTAGAGAGATGAATGAAGTTACAAAGGAACTGTAAAAGTATTTATTGCATGATGGCAACAGATTTTAGGCCAGTCTGTTAGACCTGGGGTGGCGGGGGGAATGGCACTTTTTTTTGAAGCACAGTTTAGAGGGAAAAAAAAAAATAAAAGACTTGGGTGACGTTTGGAAAGAGGAACAAAACCAAGCCCAGCAAATCTGCTTGTAAATGATAAGACAAGGAGGGGGAGAGCAGCAGAGATGGTGCTGGAGGGTTTGTATTACTTTCCTGGGCATTAGAAGTGCAGTATCATCTCTGTGGCTGCTCCTGCCTAGCTGGGACATGCAAAAAATCTCTTGAGCGATGGGCTGAACGTGGGAGGAAAGGAGTGCAGTTTATCTTGGATTTGTAAATTTTATAGTGTCAGACTTTGCATGTCTGGCTCTCCCCTGAAAATTCAGGGCCTGTTCTTTGAAGGCTCCGCTCATTTCTGGTGTTTACAGGCATTTATTCTCTGCTCTCTGTGCTGGGCTTGATTATTGGGAATGGATTAGGAATGTAGGAGCTGTAGCATGGGTAGATACTGGTTTTGATTGCCTATGGTGGGGGTTTTTTGTTGTTTTTGTTTGGTTTTCTTCTTTGTGGAAGAAACGGGTAATGTGTTCTGGGGCTGGAGGTAGCTTGGCTCTGACCTCTGACTCTGAGATACTAGATGCCTTGGCAGTGACATTATCTAGGTGGCTTGGGGAGAAGGAGAATGCTTGCATTCCTCCACTACCTCACAGAGGGTCAGATGGGTTTTCTCGTGGTGGGTGGGTGGAAGTCACTTCTCAGACAGAGCAGAGGTCAGCTGTCTTGCTTACATTTACCTAAGTTTTGCTGATAAATATTTGTATTTTTGATGTTTTGGAAGCTGAATGGAGGAAGATCAACATTCACGCTTGTCAGCTTTTGGGGAGAGTGAGAACTGGCTGCTTCCCATGTGTCATCTGTCGGATTGCTTCACATGGCTGCTCTGTGCTTGGGCAGCACCTTGCCCTTCCCTAGAAGATGCTCCAGGCCCTTGGGAGCTCTCCATACAGGAGCTGGGCATGAAGGAGCATGGCTGTCTGCTGGGCAGAAGCAGGACCTGGCGACCAGGAGGGATGGAGTTTGTTCCTGGCTCCATCTAACTTTGGCCATCTGGCTTCAGTGTCTCAGTGTGACGGCCAGGCATGACAGAGCATGGCAGAGCAGTATGTGCTTGATGTTGCCGGTCAGCAGCAGACTCTATCCTCACTTCACATTATGATGGCAGACCAGATCCTGCCTAACACCCACTTTGCCAGTTGCTAGTGCTGAATCTGTTGCACTTGACTCCTGCTTGCAGCAAGGCTGGAGGGGGAGCTGTCGCAGTGAAGCTCCAATCTCCCTCTCTCTGAACCTACTGTGGGAGTTTCTGGCATGCCCCTGAGTGGGACAAAGATTTTAAATCCTTACCCTAACCTATGGGGAAAGTATTCAGGAGGCTTTCATCTTTGGAAAATGCACTGGGTTCTCTGGATGAAAGAGCTATTATTTACCTATCAACAACATAATCCCCCTCCCTCCTACAGATTGCAGGCAAGCTCCCGGGGCAAATGGCACTGTAATTAAGAACAAATATTTACTATGAAGGACTAGCTGAGGCCTGGCTGGGCAAGCAGCCATGAGCCTTGTCTGAACTTGCCTTCTGTTTATTCCCCTTTGAAAGCAAGGAGTCAAAGTCTTTTGTCAGAGGAGTGTTTGTGAGGCACAAGATGGTGGGTTGGGCCTCTGAAGCAGCCAGGAGCCATCAGGCTGTTTGTTCTAAGCCTAGGAAATCCCCCACAAGCAGGGTTACTTGCATCTAGAGGCACTTCGCTTTACTGTTATGGATTGCTCTTAGGTAGATCTGCAAGTGAGGGTGGGTGCAGAGATAGACCTGCATGCAGGGACTGTAGCTGGTGCCATGCTACAAGCAAGTCTGTGGAAATACTTATCTGCTCTAAAATCACGAATTAATTTAGGCTTTGTTTGCATCTACTTTCCCTTTTGATTTCTGTTGCAATTCAAGAGTTTACTTCCCAGGACTCAAGCCCTGGTGTTTAGATGCAAGGGAGCTTGGCTGCTGGAGAAAGCACGTCCTTACAAAATTGCTGGGACTGTTTCACAGCTCAAACTCGCAGCCTACTCACCTGTCCTCTGCCACTCTGATCAACAGCAAGGAGGGGTGACAGGGATCTTGCTCATCTTCTGGCAAGGCTCAGCAAGCTGAAATTTAATAAATAAGTCAATTGTGAGTAATAGAAACAATTGCAAGGATGTGGTGTGTGGTTCAACCAGCTATCACTGCTGTGGTAATGCAACAAGGCATGTGATTAGACTGGGAAATTGCTGTAGCAATACTAAGATTTACAGCATGAGTCCCACAGAAGGAGTAGACATGGGAGACGTACACAGACACACAGAGCTTGCAAAAGGACTGAGCGAAGTGTCTGAACAAGGCCAGCACCAACTTCCAGTGTGCTGAGGAAGCCATGGAAGTATCTGGAGAAGTGCCCTGCAGCATGCGGGTGTGTGTGTGCTATAAAACTCACGGTTACAACTTGTTTTGAGGAATATGTCACCAGCTGGTCTGATTTAAGAGGGTTTTTTTTGGTTTGTTCCTCCTTGTTGTAGGGATGGTCATGTGTTCTCAGCAGTGTAACAGCTGAAAACGGGGCTCACGGATGCCTGTATTAATGGGCTGAGCCTAACCTGCCTGGAGCTCTGATCTGAGAGAGCTGCTTTATATGTTAGATACCTGGTTTGGGTTTTTAAAATAAACTCCTTTGCTCCCAGAAAGAAAAGTTTATTTGAAGCTTTACTCTGAATGACTTGCCTTCTTTCATTTGGGAGCTTAGATGCAACACCAGGGAGAAGGTAGGGGTTATCTAGCACAAAGGGTCTGGGAGGGCTGTGAAGAGGAAAGGCTCTCAGCTGTGAGCTAGGAAGTCACAGAAGAGCAAAGAAATGAGCTAGAGAGACTCCGCAGACTTTATGTTAATGCTCCTTAAGAAGGCAAGAACAGCTTCAGCAGTGCCTCATGCTGTGGCTTTATCAGTGCCCACCGGCTTCGGCCCATTAGATGTGTGCAGGGAGGAAGCAGCTGCACAGCTGCTCCAGCTCTTGTGCTGTGACCAGTATGTTAATGCTGGTGAACCCCAACTAAATCCATAGCTTGAGTGGAACAAAACTTGCTCGCTGCTTTTCGCGTTAAACCCACGCCATCCTGGTTCATGAGTGTGTGCATTTTTTGGCTTCAGTGTTCAAAATAAATGCCAGAAAATCTGTCAGGTCTCTGGTTTGGCTTCAACAAAGTTATCGTCCATTCTGGTGTGCCTTGTGCATACAGGCTGTAGGAGGGGAACCCTGCTTTGGTCATCTTTGCCAGCGAGTCAGACATCTAGTCTCCCTCTGCCAAGCCTGCAAGAATTTTGCTTGATTTTTAAAGGGAGGGTATGAGTAAAGCTGCCTGGAAGATGTGCCGTGCTTTCTGAAAGAGAAGTAGGCATTGAAGCTCTGGTCAGAGAAAACATAGGTTGGTTCTTTGGGGGAATGATTCCTGCCTTGTTGTGTTGATTCCTGCTACCTTTGCTCTTTCATGGTCACATTTGCTCCTTGGCAGGTTGAGGGATGCATGTATTTGGAGTACTGTGTCCTGAAAAGGTGAGTTGGGCTAAAGAGCGTGTCTGCAAGAATTCCTCGGATGAGGCCTTGTTTGCCTTGGCTAGTGTAAGATCCTGAAGTGAGATAGGCTACTAGACAGAGGTTGTGCAGAGACCTCCAACATCCTAGTCCAGTAAGCAGTAATCAGGACCAGGGAGACCATCTTTTATAATTATGTTTAGAGTTTCATATCAAGGACAAGTCTGTCCCTGGGACTATATATACTGGAGAATTCCCTTGTTTCTTTATACTTACTATGTTAAAGAGGTGATTGCTGAAATGCCCCCTACCTCTGCTCTTCCTCGTTAGTTTAGATACAAGTTTAACAATTATCATTTGAAAAGGACCTAAGGAAAGAACTCAAGATATTCTTTTCCATCTGATGTTACAAAGAGATTTTAACACCTCATCTTGGGGGAATACCAGTTGTGTGGGTACTGGTCTTTTGCAACAGTTATCAAAAAAATAGCCTAGGTGCTTCCTAGCGCTGCAGGTGCACACACAACATTCTAAGATGGAGCACGTGAAAGGAACTGAGGAGACTCTGAGGATCCCCAGAGGGATAAGTGGGAGAAGCAGGTTGCTGTGGCCCACACAGTCCCACACAGTGCTGGAGAGGAAGAGTTAACTTGCTTCTGTCTGAGCTGAGCCTGGAAGCAGAGGTTGATTGGCTGAACATTGGAAATCCTCTCTTCATGCCAGGTGTAACAAGGATCATCTGGTGAAAATGTGTGTCTGCCTTAGACATGTATTGAGCACGAATGGAGTTTGCTGTCTGCTGGAGGAGCCAGGTCGCCAGTTGAGCAAAGCCTAACGGAAATTGGATCCAGTCCAGAATGTCTGGATGGCATATGATATTTACTGAAATATGGCATTGCTTGTGCAAGCAACACGCCCTTCTCCCTTACTCTGGAAACCATCTGGGCTTCATGTGTGAGCGGTTAAAAACCGGAGCAGGAGAGCATCTGATGCTGTATGGCTCTTGTGATGTGTTTCCCACTCTGGCCTCCCTCCATGGGTGTCCCTGTGTTTGCAGGCATGGGAGTCTCAGCCATCCCCTGATGTCCTCTTAACCCACTGAGGGTTTTCTTCCCTTTTTCTTCAGTGGTTGTAAACAGAGTAGGGTTGTATGAGGAGTTTGTGTAGGGCTTTACTGACAGGGTAAGAGGCAACCTCTCTTGCCTAGGCCAGGGTACAATCATTATGCTGGCCAAACCTTCCTCCTTTTCTTGCTGGGTCCACAGCCAGTGGCTTTATTGACTCTACTGATTTTTATACCAGCTGGAGTCAAAGCTTCTGGGAATGAGGAAAGGATATTTGGCACGTCTATGCACTTGCATAGTAAATGCTTTTTCCAAAGGGAGCTGAGCACCCTTAGGAGAGGCTTGAGACTGGGTGGGGCTCCCTGTCCTTCACATAGCCAGGCTGAGAAAGGATTTGTCCAACTGCAATGTTGTAAGGGCAGGAGGGACCAAGGGAGTACAGAAAATTGTCCCCTGCCTGCCTGAAATAATGCAAGTTTGACTGTGCTTTTCATTAGCTTCTGGGATGGGGTTTAGTTAAAGGTATGACCTCGGGGGTGGGGTTAGGGTTTCCTCTGCTGTTTTCAAGGCTTTCCTTGTAGCTTCCTCTCTGTCTGTGTGTACACACTCTGTGGGTTTTGTTTCTTAAAGAGAGCATCATATGACAGCCCCAGCATCTCTGATCTTTCTGGCAGACTGATCCCTCTTCCTTCCTAAGCTTGATAAACAGTCCAAGAAGCTGCGCCTGTGTGTGCGTGCATGTACGCCTTTGAGACCCCTGCTTGCTTCTCCAGTTCTTGGTGTGGTTTTTCTATCCTTCTGTCACAGTTTCTGGTGCTGCTCTGCTTCACCTTCCCATCTCCCCTCCTGCTGCGGTTTACCTGCTGCTGCTTGACATGAAGAAGTAGGTGATATGGAAAAACCCATTTCTGAGAACCTTGACCTGTGCTCTCTGGCCTCACACCCTGATGGCACGGGATTTCTGAGGTTAGTGTTTCAGGCACCCCTGAAAAGACATTGCAGTGATTTCTGAAATCAGACTGTTCTTTGAGCATTGGCAGTTTCTCTCTGCAGTGTGGATGCTGTGACTTGCAGGTTACCCAGATGCCCAGTGCAGGCAGATGCTGGTGAGAGAGGAAAGCCGCCTCTGTGTGTCTGTGCAAAACACTGTAGCAAAGCAGAGCTCTGGTTCAGAGCAGCAGGACTCTGACGTGGTAGCACAATGGGAATCGTTCCCAGACTCCAGCTGACTTTGGCCTAAGGTGGCTAAAATACAGAGGCACTAAAACAGCCTCTCTTACTTCCAACCCCAGCAGCTTGTGCTTTTGTGGCCAAAGAATCTGGCTCCAGGTATGTTACTGCTGTTGGAAAGTGGAAACACCCTGTGTGGAGACACCCGTCAAGGCCCAGGGAGGTCTGGAGGCTTGATCTTTGCATCTCTGCTCTGAGAGGGTCTCGTGGGCTGGGACTTCTCAAAGCCCCTTGGAGCTGTCTAATCTCTGGGGCTGAGAGGGGTGCATTTTCCTCAGTTCCTGAAATAGTGCACATGTTTGAGTCTCATTCTCCTCTCTAGATCATTGCTAGATCTGAGTTTCCAGAATCAGGCAGAACTAGCCTTGTACTGTGTCTTCAGCTCTTCCAGCTGAGTCTGCCTCTTTCCTCAAGTGCAACTGATGCTTGAGAAGTGACATGTGTTCATTCCCATCCTCCAGGGTAGGAGGAAGGTTCCCACTTCTGTGTTCTCTTCCTCTGTCTCTTGGAGCCTTGGAGAGATCCAGCAGCTCAGCGTTCAGCAGCAGCATTTAAATAGGTCGCTTCAGTACTGAGGTACCTTCTCTCCCTCCCTCCCTTCCTTTTTGCTACTTTGGCAGATTGCCTTGTCTGATTGACTGCATTTCAATTCATCTCTGATATTTAATCTCCTCCCTGGAGAAAGATAGGCAGGAGAGATGCTGTTGCTGCCCTGAGGTAGGAATCAAAAGCTGTAGAGTGTTATTTCATTCAGTCTGAAAAAAGCCCTCTAGTAACACAGAGGACGTGTTGTGCTGCAGTGAAAGGCGGCTTTGAGAGATCATGTAATCTGCCCTTGCCTGGCCTTGTGCTGTCTCTTGCTGTAGGACTGGAATCAAAATACCACCTCAGACACTGCAGCCCAATTGATTGGAGCTGCTTCAACCAATTCCATCTCTGTGTTCTGGAGGAAGACCTTTCTCTCCTCCTTCCCCGTCCTGGTCAGATGACATCCAGGAAACTCGGTGTCCAGATGAGAGGTTCTTTCTTTTGCAGGGAGGTGACCCTGTGAAGCAAGCAGTCAGCTTTATAGCAAGTGAGGGTGGGTGGGCTAAGGATGTTGGAACAGGAGAGAGATGGGTGAGAGCAGATGAAACGATGGGCCCCATCTCTCTCAGCCAGAAGGGTTGTCAGGGTCAAAGGGTTGGAATACGGATGAGCAGCTATGAGGCGGAGGCTGGAAAGAGCTTTTTTTGTTTGTGCTGAATAATGCTTGGTCCACTGGCTGCCTGTGTCTAGCTGTATGCTGTCCTACAGGGATGAGAGCTGTGCCCTATTGTCCTTCCTCTTCCTCTATCCCTGGGACCTTTACTGGGTTGATGCCTCTTAAGGCTGAGCTGCCTCTGGGGCCTCTCTCTTAAAGGACTGAGGACACTGACTGATGGTGTGCTCTGAGCTTGAAGGCAGTGGGTTTTGGCCTCTTCTCTCACCTCTAGAGAGGTGTTTCTCTTTCTGGTTTGCCACCACAAGAGAGTGGCGGGGATACCAAGACTTGCTTGGGCTAGCCTTGAGTGAAAGAGTAGGGATCAGAGCCCTGAAACAGGTTGAGTTCTGCCAAATGAGACTTTCTGTGCTCCTCCATGTTGCCTGTGTCCCTTGGAAGACAGGGAATAGGATGAGAGCTCCTACTGGATGTGTTAATTTTTCCTGGGCCATATCTCTCCAAGGTCATTTGTTTGCAATTGCATCCATATGGGTAGTGCCTCTGCCTAGCTGAGCTCTTGGAAGCCCACCAGGAGACAGACCTCATGTGACTATGAAATACAAAGATTTTATACAGCCATCTAAAATGCTACTCTTTACCAGGACACAGCCTCCTGGGGCAGATCTGTGAACAGAGCCAAGTCCTGCATCCTACTTAATTTCTTCTGACCACTGCTGTCCTACTCCAGCTCACATATCAAAGGCTTTTTGAGAGCAGGGTCCTGTGATCTTTTTTTGCTCTAAGCACTTGTTTCCATTTGTTGGGAGTGCCTCGTCTCTTCAGGGAATGGTGGAAGGAGGTAGTGCCCTTGCCTTGGCTGTGCTCCCTCCTGAAGCTCAGTACAATCTTCACTGCCCCAGTGCTTCGAAGGGAGCTAACTGCAGCTTTATTTATGTGACATGGGTGGGGATATAATAAGAGGAAATGAAGAAGCCCATACTAACAGCAATGGCTTTTGTTTGTCAGCAACAATACCACGAGTCTGGCCTCACTAAAAAACAAATGCTGAATGGCCAGCTGCCATCCCATCTTGGGCTCTGGCTGTATGCTCTTGTCTGGAGAGCAGAACAGAATCAGGCCCATTTGCTGGCTTTAGGTCCTGCTGCATAAGGCAGTGGGAATGATATGATGCTCTTCCCCAGGAATTAACATTGGACGAAGCATGTGTTTAACCGCGGTAGGTCGGGCTCTCCAGGCGTTCTCAGAGTAAGACCCCCTCCTCTTTCCAGATGGTGAAATGTCTCTGAAGAGTTCTCACTCTGGATAGACTTTTTTATTTAACTGCTTGGCCTCTGCCCAAGGGAGTCTGTGTGGCTTTATGGGAAAGGATTTTTAGTTGTGCAGTAATGGTGGTGTGCACATTTGAACATGTGTACCCAGTGGATCATTCAGCTAGGGATGAAATTGCACTGTTGACCGCAAATGTTTGCGTATATGCATTGATTGCACTTGTCTGTAAAGTTATAATCCTTACTCAGTCAAAGCTTCTGGTATTATATGTCTGCTTGTTATTCTGTGTCTGTGCTCTGCAAGGCTCTGTTAAGCCTGTTACCTCCTCCTTCCCTGCTGCATACTTGTCTTTATCGTGCCTTGCACCTAGTCGGAAAGTGGCTGTGTCACTGGGCCTTGGTACCCAGCTGTGCTTGTAGGAAATAAGTGATTTCCTCAGGGTCTGGTGGCTGATGGTGGTGGAACAGCAGGGTTAGGGAACCCAGGCCCTCCCCCTGGGGTCCAGAAAGGATCACGATTTTTCTATTGCTCCCTGAAAGGGTGTATATGCTCTGTATCTGCAGGGAGATAGACTAGATCTGACTTCTAGGAGAACAACTTTTTTAGTCCCTTTTCTTCTAAATGGTTGGGAGGAAGATCGGATAAGGAGCTCTGAGAATTAAAAGGTGAGGGTGGTATAAAACTGGTGAGGACCTGATATTAATCTAAGTTTGAATTTAAAGGTGTTTCCCATTTACTGCGGTGCTAAGACATGGAACATCTTTCTGTAGGGACAGAATGAGATCAAGTTGCTTGGTGGAGAGACTTTTACCAGTTTTTGAAGATGGTTGGTTATGAAATGATGCTGTGCTCACAGGGCTTTCACCTGATGTCCTGGGAAGTCCTCCCTGGTGTGTGTGTCTGCCTGTACACTGTGATTCTCAAGGTCTGTTTGGTATCTTAAAAGCCTTTTGGCTCTGCAGGTAGGGGAAATGCTGTGTCAATACAAAAGTATTGCCTCACATGCCATAGGACTGATGGGTGAAAAGGTGTCCTCTTACCTGGGGAACAACTTTTTTGGGGTGTCTGTGCCTTTTAAAGGGATGCGTCGCAGGTAACTGACATGGCCATTTGTTAATCAGCTGCAGAGTAACGATGTTGGGGGATAGCATTGGAATTAGCATTAGTGCTTGTGTCCTGCAGATGAATTTGGCTAATGCTGAACCATGACTTACCAAGAGTTAGTATCTCTGACAGCTGCATCCTTAACTAGCTGAAAGAAGACAGGGATACAGGGTTTGCATCCTTCTGGGGTGAAGAAGGGAGGGGAGAACAGCAGGCTTGGCAATGCCAGAGTCAGGGACAAGCTTTCCTTTCTTTTGGTGAGGAGGAAAGAGGAAATCAGACCTTTTGGTACATGTACAAGGGGTGGTGAGGAGACCACTCGTGTATCTTTCTCTTGCTCTCTCTCTTCCTGACTGGGATGGCTTCAGCTGCAACTGGAACATAATACCTAGAGTCATGAAGCCTGCTGGAAGCTCCTGTCTGGAGATGTTTGAGGAGAGACGTTGTGTCTACCTTTTCCTTGCATAGCCTAGGCTTAGAAATGCTTCCCATAACACCCAGTGAGCTTTTTCCTGAGTACCTGTGGGTATTGCGGTTGGCAAGTCAAATGGAAGATTATCTGAGGACCCTATGAATTCCCAGAGTTACCATAGTTGTCAGTCCTGCTCTAGCTGTAACATATCCATGTGCTCACATGAGGACCAAGAGGGTGATTGTGAGACGCGTCAGGGCTGTTTGCCCCAGAGCTCTGTCATTGCAAGATGGGAAACAATTCCTCAGTAACACTGCATGATGCGGTGTTACCTGTCACGTGGTGGGTCCCCATCACCTCATGGAAGGGGCTGTGCAAAACACGCCTTCAAAGCTCTGGTGTGCAAGTATCTTCCTCCCCCAGGCATCTGTCATGAAAGCTTATGCTTTGGCACTGTGGTAGGGGTGTTTCAGTCACACAGGGGAGGAGGCATGCAGGAATAGTCTGGATCCAGTTGATGGGTTGTGCATGGCCCCTGCTCTGAGGATGATGGTGCAGGTTGGACATTTGATATTCTGGAAAAACATCCTTGTGGTGTAGGATTTATCAGGGCTTCAGGTAATTTTCCAGTCGTACCCTAAAACCTGCTGTGTGACCTTCAGGAAACTCCCTGTTACCTGTGTGTGTCTCAGGTCTTCCCTCTTCTCTCCTTGGCTGGATCAGTTCTCTCAATGGCAGCATCCTCTCTTGCTCTGTGTTAGTGCTGTGGCCCTGAGCCTGAGCACAGCCTGTTTTTGAGGTGATAATAACTCAAAGCTTTTGTGGAAGCTAAAGTTTCCAAAGGGCCTGAGCTTCATCTCATCTGCTCCAGGGAGGCACATCTGGGAGGGAAGGGAAAGATGTAAGGGAAAGTTTTGGCTGCAAGATGGAGCAGCATGATTCTTCATTCAGCGCTTTGCTGGCCAAGCAAGGCCCCAAGCGCTGCTATTGCTTCTCAGTCAGCTTCTTCCACTGGAAACTCCAGCCCCCTTCTCTCCTCTACCTTGGATAAATAACCACTGTCTCAAGACCTGCAGGAATGCCAGATAGAAAGTGTTCCCTTCCTTTCAGACTCGCTGGGCACACAGGAGATGTTTACAGCTTGCTGGCATGTGCTAGCTGTTCAGAGAGCTGACCAGGCACTGCTTCCTCAGCATGAGCAGAGGGAAGCCAGGCTCCAGGACACAAAAGAAGCAAAGAAGGAGGGATCTGCGTGGCAGACGAACGTAGCCAACATGCATGTGCTGGCAGTGCAAAGGTGTTCAGTGAGCACAACAGGAACAGGGCTGATCCCAAGCTGCAGGAAGACAATCTGCTCAGCCTCGTAATTGTGCTGCTTTTGTCCAGGCCTCTCCAAACACTCATCAGACACCCCAGCCTCAGAGCAGCCCTCAGAAGCAAATACCTCAGGGAGGAAAATTTAACCTGCAACAAGTTTGAGGCCACAAAGAAAATTAGTGGCATGGTTTGTGATACCACCAGAAGGTGTAATTTCTCTATCTGTGCTTGGGTGTTGCTAGGTACCACTAATGTTCTGGGGACAGGCGTACTTTAAAGGGAAAAAAAATATTCTTACATCCCATCCAGCATCAGCCTTCTCTCCTTGATTTTACCACTTACAGTGGGAGGGCTTTTAGAAGGAATGGGGAGCTGGCAGTGGTGGGAATGCCTACAGGAGGAAAGGCAGGGTGTGGAAACCTATCGGTACACAGGGGGAGTAATATGGATGGCAGCAAGGTGCCCAGGAGGGCATCTCTGTGCTCAAACCTCTCACTGGGACTCCAGCAGCCTTTGGTAGAACTTTGGTAGAACTGGAGAGACGAAGTGCAGAGTGGTCCTAATCTATAACCCTTGTGGAAGCGGCAGAAAGAGGACTTGAATTATTTTCAAGCAGCACAGCTCTTAGGTAAGTGTTTCTGGAAACATAATGGGTTTTTCTCTTCCTCTACGGGATCGCCTCACCTTGATGATGTAAATGAGTTAACTGCTAAATGGCACTGCGGTCAGTGCCACAGTCAGCTTGGCTTCCTGCAAGGTAAGAGCCCTCTCAGCCTTCAAAGTGGTAGAGAGGTGCCTTGGGACATGGCGGGGAGGGCTTTGCAATAAGACCTGAGCTTTTGCTCAGCAGTCCCCTACCCACCACATCTGGGAGGCGTATGCACATGCTATGGTAGTGATCGAGACCAGATGGATGCTCAGACCTGATTGTCCTTTACCTGCTCTGCCCTCAGGTGTTGGGGTGTGGGCTTGGGGCAAGTATCTGTGGGTTGGAGTTTAGCTTAGGTTCAAACATGGGGAGAAACGAGCTCATCCATTTCTGCCTCTTTGCAGGGCCCTGCTCTGACAGGCAGTGCTGTGCTGTCCAAGCTCTGGAGTCCTGGTGCTGCTCCAAGGCCGCCAGCCTTGCAGAGGAGAAGATGGTTTTGTTTAGTTTGCTTATATGAAGAAAAAAGTCTGTCAAAATAGGGATGTGGAAAGAGGAGGGGGGAGTAGGAAGTCTTCCTGTTGGCATTTATTAGAAGGGAAATGAATGTTTTATGTTCAGGGGCCCTGCTGGATGTGCAGTGCTTGGGGACAGTGGTGTGGTGAAAGCCTCCTGACTTCTTGAGTGCAGGGTGCGAATGTGATCTGGAATAAGCAAGAAAGGGCTAAATATAGAAGCCGCTGGCTCCCATCCTGCAATGGCGGCTCTGCCCTCACTGCACTCCTGGAGGCAGAAAGTTCTGCCTATTGTTCCGGTCACATTCCTGTGTCCCACGATGGGGCCTCTGTGATGGAATAAAATGAAGAGAAACAGATGGGAAAACAATAACCTAAGGAACAGGCCCTGAGCTTTGCTGGAAGCTTCCAAAAACCCATAAATCCCCAAATGCATTTGTGCTGGATTAGGGAATTGAAGCAAGGCAAGGGCCAAGTACTTGCCTTCCTGTATCCCACATGCTCTTGTTGCACAGACAGCTCTCTCGGGGGGCTCTACCTTGCAACAAATGATTGTAGTGGCAACTCTGTTTCCTTAATCTTTTAATTCTGGCAATTTCCCCAGCTGTCCTTTCTCTGCTCTCTCTGACCTTTTTGTCTTGCAGGCCCCTGGATAGTGACTGCACAACAAGCCAGCCCACCTTTCCATCCTTCTCATGTACAACTGAGCTGGGTGCAAGCAAAACATGGTGGGACTCTTGCAAGGCAGTGGTGCAGTCTCTCTGAGTTGCTGGTAAGTGCTTTATAGAAAGGAATAACCACAAGTGACTGTGAGCCTCTTGGAAGGAGAGAGGGACTGACTTGGGCACTGAGCAGGGAATATGACCTGCCTGAAATATCACGTTTGGTGACCATGAAGATGTCAAAGTAATTGGAAGTCCTGACCCAGCCACAATTTGCTTTTTGTTCATGTTTGAAGTCAGTGCATGATGTTTTCCTCAGCAGATTGTTATCTGTAGTATCCCTTCCCTGAGTGTGTGTGCAAAACCCTTGGTGAGCAGCGGGGAAGATGGATGACTCTGGAGGTGAATGAATGAAGTTTGGTGCTTTCTGCAGAATTCTGCTTTACCTTGCAAAAAGCAATTTACTCACCTACCTGTCTGTGAATTGGCTTTGCTCACACTCAGCCAAAAACTACAACTGTTTCTTTCCCTAATAGCTTATTTGCTGCTGTCTTTTTGAGATGAAACAGTTCCCCATGGGATCAGACCAATGTTGCAGCTGGCCCAGGGGGAGAGCGAGGCTGTGCTGTGGGGAGCAGGGGACAGGATGGGGGGTGAAATGAAATGAGGTCTTAGTTTGAACAACCATCTTGTGAAAACTCATCTTTAGGATCTGAGACAGGAAGAACTGCATGCGCTGAACCTGTGCTGCTTCAGCTGTGCTGTTACAGCATGGAGATAAGTTGTTTAAAGCCAGATAGGGATCTATACATGAGTGATCTTCATCCTTGTTGAAATTCCCCTTTTCTCCTCGTGTTCCTTTCCCCAAGCATATATTCTTTCAGTCACCCTCCTCCCGTTTGCTCTTTCCAACCGCTGCTCCATGTTAAACAGCTGTCACTGCTCTGACTGGACAGATACATCCCCATGCAAGCAAAGAAATGGTGAAACTATTCATGTGCTGAAGTGGCTTGGTCCAAAGCCACCAACAGCCAGGCTCACATTCTGTTTAATGGCCTTTGAATTAGGCTTGATGTTACTCGGGCAGTTGCGTTTGCAGGATACAGGTTTTCTGTGTGGCTGGTCACTATGCTAGGGGATATTTTGTACAGACAGATGTGTACTCTGGGATTGTAATTACATAGTTTATTAACTTTATTGTTCTTTGCATTTGAGTGGGAGATTTTTTTTTCATTGAAATTACAGAGTGTTTATGCCCTTTTGTTCTTTATATACATGAAACCGCATAGGAACCACCAAGTTGCTGGTAAAAATTGAACTTGAAATCAACACAAAACAGTGTTGTGCACAGGGGAGTGCATTGCTTCCTTTGACTGAGAGTTATGCTGCCAAACTCCTTTCATATCCTGCATCCCCTGCTGTGCTGCAGCACAGTGATGCAGCTGATGTGCTCTTGTGTCACTGCTTCTACAGCTGGGTATAAGGAGCACACCTAACAAAGTGTGTTTCAAAGGCGAGGCCAGTCAAGTGCAACTGGTCCCTGCTCCATTTCATGTGTTTCCTTGTGCCACCTTGGAGGACTGTCCTCAGAAAGCACGCCAAGGACAGGGAACTGCTCCTGCCAGCTCTGTGGTGCTACAGGAAATGAATCTTCCTGTTTTGTTACCCACCTCGGTTCTATTTAGGGTGAGCCCTGCTTCCTGCTGAGGGCTGAACAAGGGACCGATGGAGGTAGATTTCATGAGGAACATGAAATATGTCCTTCTTTCTATGGGCTTGGAGCCAGAGAGCCTTTTCATGCCATCTGAATGGGATGTGGGAGGAAGCAGGGGGGGAGGAAAAAGACTCCAGGCTGATTTTCTCTTTTAGGATCTGACTCCCGTTCCTGTTGTCTTGGGGGAGAGTGGTTTACACCACCAGTCAATGACCTTTTCTCAAATGCAAAGTAAATATTTTCTCAGCAGACTAATCATTGTGAAAGAAACAGTAGAAGGCAGGGAGGTGGCAGGTAGATTTAGGTATTTTAGGTCCAGTACCGCAGAGCTAGGGCAGATAACACCAGTGAAGCCAGCAGGAAGAGATCTCTCTACCTTTTAGAGAGGCAACTGTGCAGTCTGCGCAGAGGTGGGGAGAGTGGAGTCTGGCTCACAAAGTGAGGAACAAGGAAAGAAAAGTCAGGGTCTTCAGTAGGTGTGAGTTCATCTAGCTCAGAGGTGAAGGAAGGAGAGAATCCTCCTGTTTGCCTTGTCTCACTTTTGAGGTATCAGCTAAAGCCTTTTTTATGTGTGTAGGCAAGAGTCACTTTGGTCAAATGCACTTACTGTTAAGGCAAAAAAAAAACCAACCCCCAAATCAGCATATAGTAGGGCATAAACAGCTGAATCCTCAATTAATCAGCTGAACACACAGAAGAAAAATGTTTGGGCTTGAATGAAGTATCGAATTCCATTCGGGTGGGATGGCATTCAGTAATGCCACACTGCAGTGTTTTGTTTTGGAAACGAACCAGTCATTTAATCCTTCCTTAACATTGACGCTATTCTGTAATTTGCAATTTGAAAGTGCAGCTTGGGGGAGCTGATTGCATTTCTCAGTACCTTTTCCTTGTGCTATACACAACCCTGTTTAGGTTTCTTTGTGTTCACGCTGAGAGAGCTAGTGGGAAGGTCTGCCTTTTGGAGGCAAGCAAACTAATTGATTTCACAAAAAAACCTGAATGTGAGCAGAGCTGTCTTCATGTTCAGTGCTCTACAGAACCCTTGGTCCTGAGGAATACAGTGACTGGAGGGAGCTGTTAGGTCTCATAGCTGTTACGGACATGGACTCTTGGCTAAGAGAGACTGTGAGTGATTGTGTGAAAGGAGGAGCCCACCTAAATAGCGATGCTTGCGTTGTGTTGTATGTATGGTCTAACTTGCAGGAAGAAGAAAAGTTTCCTCCTTTTGTGATTTTTAGATAGTATTAAAACTTGCTATAGTTCAGCCCCTGGATGCCCACTCCCATTTTTGAAATCACAGTGGTATCAAGTCCTCTTCTATGCAGTTTTGAAGTAGATTCAGTAAGAGTGCTTTTGCCCTTGATAAGGGTAGTTTGGTCTGCTTTAGAGCTCTGCACCATCTCGAAACTAGTTTATCTTGAAGCAGGAAGGATTCTTGCTGCAGCCCCTCAAGGCCTCATTGTGCTTGTCCCTGTCCAATCATGGTGCTTAGCTGGAGGTGTTCATTTTTTGGAAAGAATAGTCAAGGGAGTGACTTGCCCAGGGGCACAGAAGTGCTTGGGGAGGCAGTGTGAGAGCAGACTGTAGCTCTCCTGTTGCTGGAGCTGAAGGCTCTGCCATCGGCCAGCTTCCTCCCTGCTTCCTCATGGAGCCTAAGCCTGACCTAGCACTTTTGTTGTTGATGCCACTGTGATTTCTACTTACAGCCTGGGAATGACCAAGTTTGTTGTTCCTTTAGCAGTTCTTTAGCTTCTGCAATGGAGAACAGATAGAAACAAGTTGAGGCTTGACTTTTTCTATTTATAACTCTAAGCACCTAAAGTGCACGTGGCTGTAATGCTGTCGCAGGTACAACATGGTTTCAACTTTGAAGGATAGGGACTCCAACTTCCCGTTATTGAACCACACTGTAAATCAGTGCAGTGCTGCAAGCAGATTCTCTACTGGAGAATCCCTTTTTTTTTTTTCTTTCTTTCCCCCTCCTTTCCCCCTGCTTCCCCCCCCCCTTTTTTCCTTCTCTCTCCCTTCATTTTTTTTTTTGGCAAGTGATTGACGCTTAATGTTACCTTCAATATTGTATTGATTCATGTGTAGTTTTTAAAAAATAGTAGCTACTGTCCAGTCCATTCTGCCCCTTCCCATGTAGCAAACTAATCTCTTGTATGTGTGGCCGGAAAAGCAGCTGTGAATGATTTCACCAGATACAGAGCAATGGCAAATCCAGCTCATGATGTATGTTAGCAATATGAATAGCTTACCCCTTTCTCCTGCTCCTTGTCTCTCCTGAAAAGAGTAATGGAAAGTTAAAAGAATTATTTAATATATAATAGATATTTAAAGAAACACTTCTTCCAGTAAAGTGTATGCATGATTATCAACATCATAAGGAAGATCATTTTGTCTTTTGCTCCTGAATGATGGGAACTCATAACGCAGTAAATTACACCAATATAAAAGTTAATGTACTCAGCTTTAACACGGATATGTTACTGTTATTATCACTATTGAAAGTGACATCCATCACAGTGACATGCACCCAAAAAGGAAAAAAAAAAAAAGCCTGGTGTAGTTGTGTCTAATAACCCCAATTACAGAGCTCTTCTAATGCCCTTTTTATAACAGTTTTGCAGCTCTGTATTGTCTCCTATGAAGGTGATTTCTCTCCTACCTATAAATTTCTCAAGATTGCCTCTTCCCCTCCACTTTCCATAATCGCCATTTATTATCCACCTGCTTCCCATAAAACAAGCCTACAGGTGACATAGAGAGATTGATGCTGACCTAGATACAGGCCCACCCCCAGCTTTTTTCTTTCCCCTCGGCAATAATGTGCTCATTACAGTGTTGAGGAGGCTTTGTTAAAAGGTTCAGCTTCTCCTAGCGATGCTAAAAATAGTCTCATTAGCTGAAACTTTGTTTGATCAGCAAAGGAGCTCTTGGGGAAGAGGTACTGGGATGGACTCAAGATGTAAATAAACAAGAGGAAACTCCATCCCGCTGCCCCGTCAGCTCCAGGACTAACTTGGACCTGCAAGGCAACACACCAGCAATGCTTTCTGTCTGTGGCTCCCTGCAAAAGGAGGCTTCTCCATCCTCGCTGGCTAGAGTAACTGTGTACCTGATGATGATTTTGCTCACATAGTTTTGGGGGTTTATTTTAATGTTCCCATGCTGAGCCTTTTCCATGGGCAGCTGAATACTCTGCAGGCCTTGCAAGGCTGCAGCACTTGTAAGTGCTCCTGGGGGCTTGAGTACTGAAAAGCAGCCCTTTCTCAGAGGTAACAGGTATGGAGCAGTCCCTGGCTCACTGAAGCCAAGGGATTTAGGATAATCTGCACTGCGCTTCAGGCTGCTTTGCTGTGGCTCTTTCCAAACAGCTTTGTGCTATTCTGTGCATTTTCCTGGAGTCTGCTGGGGCTTCCAAACACGAGCAGCTCATTTCTGCCTGCCCAGGCTTCAAGAAGTGCAGCAGAGTGCACTTGTCCCCTCTGCACAACTCCCTGGGCGAAGGGCCCTGCCAAGGAGGACACATCTGCGATATCTGTGGAAACCTGGGGCAGCTGCGCAGGTTGGGGATCCTGAGGAGTGGCCAGGCAGTACCCAAGGAGAAGGGAAAACTACTTTCTTTCCCAGAGGTCGGTTAATTTTGTTTTCTGTCCTCCCAATGCTAGGAAAGCTTGGTGCTGTTGGCCAACACTGGTAAGGGGGCAGTGGGTTTCTGCAGCTCCAACTTGCTCGCCCTTTGCCAGCCTTTGCCTTCGCTCTGCTAGGAGACTCTTCTGCATAGCAAAGGATATCTCATTATCTCCTGTCCAAAAGGGAAACACAGCTCATAGAGTAATTATCTCTGCCATCCTTGCTGCCTTATTTCTTACCATGTTAGCATACTCATAATTAACCACAAAGCCTTTTTTTTCCCCTCCTTCCTCTGGTTCTTGCAGTTGTACTGCACTGAGCAACTGAGGCAACTTTGGAAATAAAGCTCTGCCTGTTTCACCTACCTTGAGCTGAGTTTAACTCTGCCCATGGTGAAAACTGAAGGGAAAGGTCCAGCTCCCCCAAACAGGAGGAGGCATGGGAGGGAGTTGGTGGCAGGCTCTTTGCCTCTCCTTTCCCAGTCAGACTGCGACATGAGCCGTGTACAAAGACCTGTTTTTGGGGAAGACCTTTGCAAGCCATACATGATGAGGTTGTCCAGGCAGCTGGCATGGAGTGCCTGTGTGGTGCTGCTAGGGGAAGCGTGTGACCCCTGAATTATAGCTCTATTTATCCTACCTCTTTTTTGGTGGAGTATGATTTGTGGTTCATTATGGGAATTTTTGTAGTTTACACATGTTAGTTTCTTAGTACCCTCACTTTGTTTTTGGCATCATTAGTAATGAAAAAAAAAAATCAATAAAGAATAACTCTGAGCCTGCTTTGGTAATGGGCTGTGCTTTGGTTAGTGAGGAAAAAGCTTACACTGAGTGCCATGTTATTAATGAACCATTGGTTTGATTGTCTCGTTACTGCCCTGAAATGTTGTTTATATGACCAATATGTAAAGCCTTTGTATGTGTGGATATATCCAGCAACATAAGGGATGCGGTAGCATTTCTGAAGGCCCCTCAGTGGCCACCAGTCTGAACATCCTCCAAAACTTGTTGCTGATTCAATTCAGCTGGGGCATTCCCAGGAAAGGCTTGTTTCCTCCACTGTTTTTCCTGCCTCTGCTCATAGCAGTGGTGGGAGAGCAGGGAGCAGCTGGAGTGATTACTGGTAATTATCCATCATCCTTGTGAGCCTGATCCTCGGGCTGCATCTTGGCTTGGGGATCGTATGTGACATTGGCTGTGCAGGGGCAGAGCCAAGGACTCGTGACAGCCATCCTAGGACTGTGAAGACTGCAGATGCTTCTGTCAAACTGTGGCTCTGCAGAGCAGGAAACTCCCTCTTCCTCCTCCCCAAGAGGCCAGGAAACCAGTGGAGGAAGAGAAGTCAGCATTCACAGACAAGGATCAGCATGAATAGGTGGGCTGGGAGGCAGCTGGGCTGCCTCTGTTCACCTCGGTGCTGTCAGCCCTGCTCTTTTTGACCAGAGCTGCATAAGCTTGCTGGCCTTCAGGCTGCAGCCAGAGGGGTGTGCTGGAAAGGGCCTGCTCTGGCCTCCTTGCCAGAGACCCCCTGGTCTGGCTCAGACCACCATGGCTGTGAGGTCCCTTGCTGCCAGCTGCATGTTTGGGCGAGGGAGGATCTCTCCATGCAGCAGGACACTGAGCAAAGGAAGGAAATGTCTGCAGGCTGGATGGCTGCCTGGACTTCGCAAGCAGTTACTTGGGCTGTATGGCAGCAGCAAAGAGTATGTTGTTACCATACCTGCTTGTTTGATATGGCCTCTCCACAATCTGCAATGTGGACTTCTGAGCCCAGGCAGGAAGAGTAGTTACTGTGCAGCCAGATGGTTTCGTTTTTTTCAGGGAGATTAATTAGCTAGCATTGACTGGCCCAGCCCCGATGCCTGAGAAACAAGTATTTATGGCAACAAATGAGCTGTCAGTTGTCCCCTCCTGAGCCTGCTGAAGGAGTTCAATGGACTTTTCCTCAGGCCCTTGGTACCTAGATGTTGTGTGCTGACATATGTTACCTGTCTCAGTTCTTGAGGTGTCTGTTGAAGCTTGTGTGATAGGCATGTAGGTGTGTTAAGGGAGGATTGACCAGAGTTTGGGTACAATTTCAGGATGTCCTGCCTCCATAAGGAACAGCTCTGCTGCCAACTTCGTGATGCCCCTTCTTCCTGCCATGGAGGAAAGACTTTTGTCAGGAGCACTAAATTAGGCGATCCTGCCAAGCTGGAGACTTTATGGCAATTGCTGTATTGGGAAGAAAGACTAAATAATGCCCTTGGAGCTTCAGAAACAAAAGGTTCAGTGATGCCACAGCTTCCCATGCGTTTGTTCTGAAGTCTGTGCCTAGTGCTGGAGCACATGGGCCTGTGTGTTCAGTTCCTTGCTCATGGACAGTGAGGTTTAGCCCCTTTCCTTTGTGCAAGTCTCCTCTTGTTTCCTGTACCCATTTTTGACCTTCTTGGGAGGGCTGGAAGCCCCAGGGTTTTCCCTTGAGGGACGATTGCTCATCCTTGAATAAGATGTTTACTGTTGCCTGTAATTGCATGGGGCTTGAGCAGCGCCAAACCCTAACTCTGCTTCCTTCCCATCTCATTGCTTTCATGTAGAGACATGGGTGTGTGAATTGCTTGGGGAGGTTCAAGTTGTGGCATGATAAGCTCCATCTCCAGGCACTTTCCCAATCTAGTTTGTCAGGAGCAGGTTCTGCTTCTTGTTGTCCGTTCATTGCAATCCCCAGTGCACACCATCAGGGTCTCCTGGCCTTCCTCAGCTGCCCTACCCACTTCTGGCTCACAGTACATTCAGGAACCAGATACTGGTTTTAAAATCAGAGGACAGGCATCCTTTATTCAACTTTGAAAAATGGAGAGGTTTGGAGCAATGGAAGGGAAAGGACCATGGCTCTGTTCCAGTATTTATTTTGCTTATTGGAAAACAAAAACATTTACCAGGCTGCTTTCAGAAAACAGCAATCCGTAAGCTTGGTTTTCATTAAAAAGGCACTCACTGTTTTTCCCCTGAGGATTTAGTGATATTTTTCAAAATTTTCTGTGCACAATAATTGTATTTTTTTATCAAATTTTGTTCTGACTTTGTGACCGCAATGAAGTTTAGGAAACTATTATTTATTATGGGTTAAAAAATATTCTGTGAATCTGGCTGCTTTCCTTGATTACTGGATCATACTGCGATTCTTCTCCCAGTTGCAAAACAGTATTGTAAATGCTGCTTTCAGACTCTGTGGGATGTTCCCAAAATGGCTTTGAGAGCTACTGTCTCTATCATCCATTGCTTAGCTCTGCTGCTGGGACCCTGACAGAGAAACTTATGGATAGATGCCACAGGGAGAGAGAGAGAAGGTGGTGTCTGAGCCTCCTCCTCCTTCAAGGTCTGTCTCTTTCCTTTCTCTTCCTCAGACTCCAGAAATGGAAGTGTTTGTTTCTGGTGTTTTAGTTTTACCTTCATCAGAGCTCAGTGTTGGTCAGAAGTTCAGAAGTTAGGGAGTAAACTTCTCTCCAGCCCTTCCTTTTTTTTTTCTTTTTCTTTTTTTTTTTTTTTTTCCCCAAGATGTCTCTTCTTGTAGCACTTCAGAACTGAAAACTAAGGTGTCCTGGTGAGGATGTTAAAAGTCCTCCTGCAAAGTGAACCCCATATACATCCGCATTAGCAGACTCCAAAGACTGTTTAGCATTGCTTCAAGGATGGGGGTAGGGAGGAGAGAAGAAGGTTTCCCCTTGAAAGAGAGTTCTTGGAAAATCTGTGCTTGCTTTGGAGACAGGGTGTTGACCTTTGGGGGCACCAGAGAAGATCTTGAGATGGGGAGGTGACATACAGAGACACTAGACATCTGGTGTTTGCTGTAGCCTGGTGTCCAACTCCCTAAAATCATGTGAGCAGAAGGTCAGGAGAATACCTAGAGGTCAGGCGTCCTAAGGGTCCTGTCTCCCCTGAGTACAGACCCAGTGAAGCTACCCACACATTGCATCAATGCAGATCATGTATGTTCATATTGAGGGGAAGTACTTCTTAGATGGAGGGGGCTGCTTAGCTGCCAGGCTTGATTTGCTGCTGGGATAGGGAAGGTATGGCTGTCTTCTAGGAGCTGAACCATGGCTGTCAGGTCACTGATCAGCCTGCAGGTAGTGGTAGCTGTAGGCCAGTATTTACCTCAACTAAATCTGAGCTCTGGACTGTGAGTACACAGTACCCATCTTGTTACCAGTCAGCTGAGCCCTACAGCATGACCTTCTCTTTTGCTAGAGAAGCCCTCAGGTATCCTCTAAGGCACCTGAGAGATGGTCAGGTTAGGCTAACAAAATAACCTCTGCATGGATTTTTTTCTTCATCCTTTCCCAGAGGGGCTGTTGCCTTTCCATTCTGCTAGGACACATGGTGGCATTTCTTTCTTCTGAGCTCAGCTGATTGTGGCCTTAACCTGCCAGAGAACATGGATTCCTCACTGCTTTACAGTGAGACTGGAAGGTTTTTAAAGAACTTGCCATAATTCATCCATGGTTATGGATTATAAGGCAGAAGTGATCAAGTAAAATCTATGATGCATCATACAGGAGGGAACTGTGAGCTGCTGTTAATCCTAGCAGAGCAGCAAATGACCATGTGAGATGGAAGACCATAGAGATAAGACCCTAAATGTATTTATCTGTTTCCCTTTTGTCCCTGAATTGGACGTCTTAAGGCATGAAATTCTTTTAAAAATCTAGCTTCTGTTTCAGTTTATGGTCTGAACTTTCATAACTAGATGTGTAAATAATGCACAAAGTATCTTGACTATTCTCCTGCATGTTAAACTGCCACAGCCAGTGTAGTTGCTTGCAAATATTGTGTGCAACAGCAAGGGAAAAATTGTGTTTGCTCTGTATTTATTGCATTTCACTCAGTTTAGCCACTGGAAGCAGCTTGAGTCAGCTTTACTTCATCTCTCACACCCTTAACCCAAAGCTGTATTGTTTAGGTTGCTAGTAGAACTGGTTGGGAATCTTTTGAGATGATTATTTGTTAGTAAATGCTGTGTTTTGTAGACGATGACTTTTAATAGAGAAATGTAAATTTTGGTTAAAATTTTTGCGGCTACCTCTTGTATAGACACACCTGCTCACTCTAGTACAGCCCGGGATCAGACACTCAAGCTAAGATGTGGAAGCTCCTACCTCCAGATCCAGCCCCACAGATCTTCGTCCTCTTTCGCTCTCAGCTTTGGACTGTTGGCTCTTCTTGGATAGACATGTTGGGCTGGGTATGCTCTAAGCTGTGGGAGCCCCTTTCTTTTTCCTTCTTGGTGGTTGTTTTTTTTTAAAGAGTTTGAATTTATGCCACATCAAATGTTAAATAATCAGTCCCTGAAATACATTGCAAAAGGGCAAATATTTTTCTCTGAATGACTTTTAATTCATGACTGAGAGAGAGGGAATCCTTCCAAGAGATTAAGCAGGAAAAATGGTATCTACCCTTGGATTGTGAAAGTTTCAGCCTCTGAGAGGGCTCTTTGAGACTCCTCTCAAGACCTGCCCACTGTCGCAACTTGCAGTGAGCCAAAATGCTTCTTGCCATGATTGTGTGGCTGCTCAAGGGAGCCAGGCCTGGACAACTGCATGAGGTTTTAGATCTGATTTAGCAATTGGTAACCAGTGCCCAAAATCATGGCACAAATTGAAGCACCTAAGAAATCTGTGATTGGGACTGGTAGAGCATGGTTCTGCTTGAAAGTTTGCTAACATATGGGCAACTGGAAGCAGCAGTTTGCCTCAATTCCTGTATCTACATTCAGGCAAGGCTTCTGGTTGACAGGAGTGAGCCCAGCTGCTCTCAAGAGTGAAATCTTGCCTGTTTTATCTGTAGGAAGTAAGAGCTGTATGTACCATTTTTACCTTTTTGTTGAGAAATAAGTCTTTCACCTCCAAAATAGAAAAGCTCTCTTGTGTTTGTGTGTGAACACCCACAAACTGGAAAGGACAAATCTCTTGCTTGTCCTGTCCCCAGTGCAATTTGTAGGGAGCTGCCTTTGCTTGCCCAAGTCTCCAGCTTCACTAAAGGGCTGTGTTTGCAAAGCTCTTCATGTCTGACCAGCTGAGCTCTGATTTGGATTTATGCACAGGTTGTTTGAAGTTCAGGCATAAAACCTAGGAAGGTTGATTTTATTTTGTTTTTCCTTCTTAAGGTGGGCTGGGAGTCCAGGCTGCCAGAATCAATTGGACTGATTTGTATATCTTCTCTCCTGAAGCCAGCTGACAGTATTAAACCATTTTTAAGTCAAACCTTTGTGGTTAAGATTTACTGGGAGCTTTTTACAAATGAAATGCAAAATCTGGTGCTCTCCACATGTAAGACAAATTCTTGAATCTGGCTTCCTGTGCCTTGACAGAAATGTGGGGCTTTCAGGTGTATATTTACTTGTACATGCTGCTGAGCCCTGCAGTGGTGATAGACACTTCCAAATGGCCCTGCTCAGAAAGGAGAGGTATCTCAGTGTTTGAAGGCAGATCCTGCGATCCTCATAGATTTATGGGAATGAGGGCCCTGAAGTGGGTGAATGGGACAGGTACCTATAAATATAATGAGCTAGTCTTGCACGCAGAATAGCTACAGCTAGCGTTATAAATAACAGCAGCCTTTTAGGTTTCCTAGGAGGTCTGGCAGGCTTACAAATGAATGTACTGCTAGTTGTCTGAGACCAGACATCAGAAAGCTGTCCATGAGTGCTGTTGGCCCACTGTCTCTTTTTCCCTGCCCCCATTCCCTCTGTCTTGGTGGTGGTGGTTTTTTTTGCTGTTTTTGGTTACTGAAACACAGACCTTGCCTGGTCTGCAATCTCTCACTCTTGCTTGCTGAAGATGGATGATTCATCAGGCCCAACCTGATAAAATTGTGCAAGCCAGTCACCAAAGTTAATCAGACCAAAAGGAAAGAGAGGAGGGAAGGGAAAAACAAAACCAAAAGGCCTCAGAGCTAGTTCTAATTTTTGAACCTCCCCTGGGAATTTAAAAATGCATATATAATGTTCTCAGCCCGGGTTCTCCATCCTCCTCCAGCCTTCATTGGGAAATCTGAGAGCAACCCAGGCGATTGGTTTTAAAGTGCAACTTCCGATGTTGCAATGCAGAACAGCATGATTCAACAGGCCTCTGACTGCTGTCCGACGGCTCATTCATGGCGCCTTATTTGTTAATAGTGCTGGGGAGCAGGCGGCTGTGGTTGCAACCTGCTAATCACTTCCACTAGGATTTGTTGTGTCACCCCAGCAAGGATTGAGGTGAGGGGGCCGAGGAGCTGCTGACATGAATCATGTGGTGCTCTGCTGTGTAATTAGGAAGGAGCCCTGTGGTTCTCGGTGCACTGGCAAGATTTCTCAGACCTGAAACATAATAAAGACTGCCACCCACTTTAACAGTAAATTAGCATGATCCTTGCTGATCCTGAAAGAGGCTGAGCACTTGCTGGAGGCCTGGTTGCTTGGGATCAGGGGGAATTGGGGTTTGGCCAGACAGGGCAAGGCCGATAGCTAGGTCACTGCCACAGCGGGGAGGACAGATCTAGGAGGAGGAAG
The DNA here is from genome assembly GCA_013401315.1 of Balaeniceps rex. Classification (NCBI taxonomy): domain Eukaryota; kingdom Metazoa; phylum Chordata; class Aves; order Pelecaniformes; family Balaenicipitidae; genus Balaeniceps; species Balaeniceps rex. The sequence goes on from VYZW01055530.1 coordinate 134,576, forward strand.
AACGGCAAACGGGAGGAGAGTGCCTGGGGGTGCTCTGTGTGAAGACCATCACTCCCTACTCGGTGCGCAGCTGCAATAGTCCTGCTCATGTCCACCATGTGACTAAATGGAGACAGAGTTGCACAAGTGGTTGCAATGGGGCGTGCTTCTCCCCTGCCTGCTTGCTGTGATGCTCAAGGGTTCTGAGGGTGCTGCTTGCATGTCTGCAGCTGAAGAATATCCTTTAGTTTCTCTCAGCTGGCTGCAGCAGTTTAGTTGGCAGTGGAGTGCTGTGCAGGACTCACTGGCTTCAAGCCCTATGTGGCCACAGGCCCCTCTTGGCCACCTGTGCTGTTGGGGGCTAGCAAGACAGAATCACTGTTAGTCACTTTTCATGCCAGTTTGTCTAGCTGTTCTTTGCATCCTTGGTGCTTTTGGCTTCAGAAATTACACAGAGCTCTTACTGAGCATGAGGAAATGTGTTAAACCCTGAAACCTTCACACCACCAATGGCCTCGTTCCAGAATGAAGAGACTAATTAGTCAGTGAGAATGCTTCAAGGGATTTAATCAAATTATCCTGTGATTCTTTCTAGCCTCTGAGTCCACATTACATTAGAGAGGCATTCTCTTTGCTCTCTCTCATTTTAGGTTAATTTTAGTTTAGTTCGGTTCAGTTTTGGTATATTTGGTGTTTAACAATATTGTATCAAAACAACATCTCCATGTGATTTTAATTTAGAATTAAATTACTGTGATACTGTCAGGAAAAAACCACATGCCAGACCCTCAGCTGTTGTGAATCAGCAACAATCCATTGATTTCAGCAGGGCAACACTGATTTATTCCAGCCAAGGATCTGGCCCACCCTCGTTTAAAAGGAAAATCCATTTCCTCACCCTGGTTACTGAAACATTGCGTATCAAGATGGGATGTGTCTAAACCACCTCCTTTTACTTTTCACCACTTGTGTAATTTTGTTTGTGTTTTCCACTACTCCTCATTTTTTGCTGGGGCAGTGAAACTTTTCTGTTGGAGATAATTTCACTCTAAGCTCACAAGCCTTGGCACAGCTGAGTTTTGGGAGGATGGGTTTAATGTTGCACTGAATATGGAAAATGAGATTATCTTCTGCAAAATAAGGCTTCTGGCTGTAATGTTTAATTCTTGTATGTGACCTTCATGCTATACAAGGTGGGGGGGAATGTTTTCTATTCTTTATATGATGCTCGAAGAAGCCAAGGGTTGGTGTGTGATTGCACTCTTCAAGTCAGAGAGCACCTGAAGAGCTGGGTACTGTTTGAGATAAATAAGAGGATTTCAGACTGGCTCTTGTGCAATTTCTCTGCAAGAAATACCTTTCGTGGGCTAAATGCGAGTTACTTCATTTTTGTGAAAAAGCATCTGCTTTCCACAGCACAGTTGTATTTTTCTGTTGATGCCGTCAAACTGCTTGCTTTGAACACCACAGATGGCAGCTGCATTATCCACTGCAACCCTTCCTTATGAGGGCAGACACAATGGCACGTGTGAGAGGGAGCCCAGCACTGATTTCTGATTAGAACGGTCCCAGGAGCTCTTATGCCTGGCTCAGGGCAGGGCAACCATGTCTGTGCATCAAGATGGTCTGCGTGTTTGACAGAAATCCTGTTAAAGTTAGTGGCTTCTGCCTAGGTGACATTGCAACCTCAGCCACCTTCCCATTGCAAAAGGAAGAAACCTCCTTTTTGACAGGTAACAGGAAAAACAATGGTGCATAGTGTTATAGGTTGGGTGTAACTGCCACCCTTCATTTACTGCAGTTGTAAGAAATTAGTAACGCTCCTTTGTGGAATCAGGGAGCTGAAACAATGGTGGCCTCCACCCCAAGCACACGTCACTGCCCAAAACAAAGGCACAGCCCCAGCCTGCATAGGTGTGGACAGGTTTCCTTGGCTATCGGCTTGGGAGAGCCTGGCAGGAAAGGCAGGGGAGGCAGCTGGGGAGAGCCCCGGGCAGAGCAGCAGTCAGTGCTTTGTGGGCTGACTAATGGTGAAAAGGGAGCGGAAACAGGAACAAATAAACTGGGCCTGGCATGGTGGGGAAAGATTTTGTACCTGCTTCTTACATGAGCAGGATTTCTGCAAAGAAATAACTGGCACTGCTGAGAGGCAGAATCCACATGGAGTCGACCCAAGGCTCTGGTTATCCACTTGTCTGAAAGAAAGTCACTAAAGAAAATGAAATGAGTTGGAAAACAGAAGGCATTGGCACGAGAACAGCCTGTTACCGGAATATATTTGTTGTATAGCAGTAAATGGAGGAGCTTGATTTGCTTGGCCCTGTGCAAATCCCACTAAACGCTTACAAACCAAGAAGTGATGACTGATGCAGAGCAGAGGGGCAGCAGGGGGAGAGTGAAGTGCTCTAAATCTCTCATTTTCATTTGACTCAGTTCCAGGATGACACAGTCCACCCTAGACTAAAAATAACTACAGAAAGGGGTAGAGCACTTTTTTTTTCTTAATCAAGCTTCAGGATATCTTTTGGGAGCATTGCAGGATTGATTCAGCCTCCTTACTTAGCTTTTATGCCAGCCTGCCAGTGGAATTGTACCATCATGGCTGAAGTAATACTGTGGTGACTTGCAGTTGTGACAAGGACCTTGGGCTGCTTTCCTCATTTTAACATGAAACTGTAAGGAAGACTTAGCAGTATCCTTGTTTTTACCCAAAAATGCTTTTCGTCCAGAGGTCAGGGACAGTGGGGCCTAATGGATCAATACTGGTTTCTGAGCCAAGAGCTGTGACCTCTATCTCCCAGTGTAAGTTTTTGGGAGGACTGTTGCTTGCTATGGCTGTCCATGACTTCTTTCAGTTGCCTTTGCAGGTGCATCAGTAGAAATACCTACCCGCTGTCCTGAGTCTGGTTTGTGAAAATATGCATCCTGTATCATTGCTGCCCACATGCAGATTTCAGCCAGATTCGGTGAAGTGGAAGAGAACTCAACGATACTAACTTCCAGCTTTTTTTTTTTTTAATTTGTCAAAATAAGCAGTAGCTAGAGATCTAATTACTACTTCATGCTAAATTGCAGCAAAAGTGCAGATCTTGTTAGAAAAGTTACCCAAATGCCCCTCAGAGGAGACAAAGTTCTGAGTGACTGGGGTAGGGTTGTTACTGTCAGGATGCAGAACTGCTTGATCCTGGGGAGCCTTGATACAGAAATCCCTGGGACACCCAGTTACTGCACAGGACATCTAGATGGGTTTTCTGACTCCCTTATCTGCTGTCCACTTGAAATGGGACTGTAATGAATTCCCTTGCTCTGCACCAGTAAATGTGACATCCTATAAAGCCATCAGCTATGGGTGGTGTGAACTGGTGTAACCATGGGATGAATAAACCTTTGCCTGTTTGTGCTATTGGAATATCTGCCTGGTTGAGCAGGAGAAAGTTGGCTTTCATGCCTCCTCAGTAAGGTTAGAAGGCAGCTAATAACTCCTTTCCTCAGTGGCATGGAGCTGATAAAAACTAGAGCTGGCTTAGCCCTTTGAAAGCCATGGCCTGGTCTTCCCGGGCTCTTCAGTCTCCTGGCTGAGACAGGGAGGACAGACGTGCAGTTTGGTGGACAAACTGAAAAACAAGGCAGAAAGGGCTGGAATCCCCCCTTTAAGGGATGGCAGATGAGGAAGAAGAGATTTAGTCCCAAATTTTGCCTTTGTTCAACTGGCAATATATTATCTCCAAGTAATCTCATCAACTAAAACATCAAGTTGAGTTTAAAATGGCTGTTTCAAAAGAGTAGGGGGTTTGTAACCCTCAGGCTTTTTATTGCCAGAACTATTTTGAGATTTGAATAGCTTCATATGTTTTTCTGTGAATTTACTGTTTTCTGTAAAACCAAACGAATTACCCATCTCTCTTATGGTAGGATAGGATCGGCAGTGCAGCAGCCGAGGGGTGAGAGGTGCTTCGCAGAAGTGAGCGGCTGCAAGCAGATGGGACTCGCTGTGCCAATTTTCTCCAAGCACCGTGAATGGTGCCGTAGGGTAACGGAAATGCTTTTGTCATCTAAAGGATGTTTCATGCTGCTGCAGACCAGAAAAAAAATCTTTTCTAGGAACTCAAGCCTGAATAACATAATGAATCCACACATTTCTTGGTTTTCTCCATTATCTCCTTGTGCTGCCTCACAGTGCTATCTTTCCCCCACCCTTTAGGGTGGCTTCGGTTGTTCCCAGTGCGTGAGCAAGGAAGTGTTAGACACTTCCTTGTAAGGAGAGTACACTGGCCTTACCTGCCGCTGCTCTGCCTTGCAGGAAGTGTGACTTGCACAGATCCTGCTGCTTATCTCATGTGGGAGGCAGAAAATTTCTTCATCCAGCAGTGTGAGGTAGGAGTGACCACTTTTATGTAAAGATGGGGCTTTTCAGTGAAGGTCAAGGCTTTTGCTGCCGCTGTTTGTTCTGATGTGCAAAGCCTTCCCATCAGAGATGAGATCCTCTTGTGCTAGGCATGTACAGATAGAAAGAGATTGCCCTAAATCACAAAAAGTGTCAAAATAGATAAGGGGAAAGCTGGGAAAAGCTGCAGAGAATCATTGTGTATCCCATGTCCTTTTGGTGGGCTAGTGACACACAGGCCCAGCAAAGTCAGTTCAGTGTGCACAAAATGAGTTTCTCAAGAGAATAAGTGTCCAGTGCTCCGCCAGCTCAAAAGATCTGGGGTTGGCACATCACTGCAATAATCTCACATGCACTCAGTAGATGCAGCCAGAGATAACAGCTGAGCTTGTCATTGTCACAGCATTTTTTTTGTTCTGTTAGTTTTCTGCCAGTTCAGTGAACTGAATTGGCTCGTGGAAGCATCTCCAGTGCCATTAGTGTATGGAGTAACAGTGGAATCAAGACCAGCCCTTCTGACAGCTGTTAGATTAAGCCAGCCACTCTGGTTTACTTACTCCTGTTGCCTCTCTTCTTCCCTTCACAGGTGGGTCCCTGGGATCCCTGAATTTCTGCAATTTGCAACAGTCCTCCCTGGTGAGTGAAGTAGTAGAGACCATGCTTTCCAGTGCAATGCATGCAGCACTGTTTGCTGCTGCTGAAACTGTCTATATGAAAGCACACAAGCAGGTGGGTAGCTCACAGCTGCAGGGGGACTCCCGAAGTGAAAGAGGAAAACAAGGAGTGTCTAGTGTTTGTTTATGAGGGCTGCTCACAAAAGCTGGCCCTGAAGTAAGAATTGAAGAAGACTTAACTTACAGTCTTTCATGGGTTTATTTGCCATTATGGACAAAGAGCGGGCTTCAGCCTGGATTTTTTAATCCAGTTTGTGCTCTCTCCACCTGGGGTTGAGATTGTAGCACCTCCTCAGCACAGTACCTGAGGCAGCTCTTGAATTGGTTGCCAGACTCCTGCAGTTCTCACTAGAGCTAGGATTTCACCTCCTGTTCTTCAGGCTAACTGCATGAAGTGGATTGAGATTTCAGGGTTTCCTTGCACACGTTTTTTTCTTTCTGATATTTCATCACATCTCCCTGCTTTTGAGCAGGCTGTTATGGCTGATACAGCATGAGACTTTGGAGCGGGAAGGCTTTGTAAAGTAGCTAAGGATTAGGAAGTGATGGTTAGATTGCCTGGGGAGCTTGTGGTGCCTGTCCCTGGAAGCTTTTAGGAAGAGGCTGGCTATGCGCTTCAGCCATGCTACTCAACAGTGGGGCCTGTTTTAAGATGGGATGTGAACTGCTTGTCTTTGCACCATTCCTTCACCTCTGCTTTGCAAACAGTGCTTGCTAAGGTAATTGGCAATGAAATGCTCGTGGAATATTGCAAGTGTGTGAATAACCACATAAGAAGTATTTGTAAATAGCTGCTCTTGGTATTCTGGGTTCAAGTTTCCAAACAAGAGCTCCAAATAAGTGAGCAAGAAGACGACACATGTTTTTAGCTGTGGGTACCCTTTACTCAATGGGTGTGGGCAGCAAACCCATGCAGAAGCTGTTAGTAATCCTCGCAGGCTCTGATGTGGTCACACTGAACCAGAGGCTTTGTGTTATATGTGAATGCAATGACTTTACTTTCTAATATTTGGCTGGCTTTAGAAACCATCTTCCTTTTTTCCCCTCTTGTTTTCTTTCATGAAGCCAACATTTCTCGATGGTTTGGGGTGTTTTAGTGACTAGAGAGGAATGTAGGCTTCTCAGAAGCACACCAGCTGTTTTGCTCTTCAGTAGTGTCCCTCCACTGCATATGAACAAAGGAGACATGGGTGGAGAGAATCAGAGTCATGAGGCTATGGAGAGCCACAGGCATGAAAGAAAGCCTCTGAAACAGGATGGAGTGGCAGAAAGACTTCATTTTCTCAAGGGATCTGTGCATGGCATGAAATGAGATGATCCTGCCACCTTATCTGCAGCAGGTAATTGTGTGTTTTGTGTGTGCTTTGCTTGTGTTTCTTTGAATGTGTTTCTCTTCCCAGCCCTTAGCTCTTTCTTTGGTCTGAGTCTTTTGATTTGCTCTTTCTTGTTCTTTTCTACTCTTCATGCATGAAGAACAGGCCAGAGGTGCCTGCTACCCCTTTTGACATCATCTCAGCACAACTGATACTAGCCAGGCTTTGAAATAGAAGCAGCTGCAACATGGGGCCTCCCCAGCAGGTCTCCCATCCTGCTTCTGTTCCATCTCTGTGCACACATCCGGAGGAGCCAGTCTGCTCGCAATGCCATGGCTGCAGCTTCAGCCAGCCAGAAGTCATCTGCAGTTTGCCTCCTGTGACACTGAGTCACAGGAGAGAGGAAGGTCTTGATTCACTGTCTCATGGGAAATGCTGTGGCTCCAGGCTTCCCTTGGCATTTCCTTGCTTAGACACCAGTTCAGCAAAGCATTTGAATAGAGTTTGTTGAGCTGCTGTCTACAGCTCATTGCTCCCCCTGACAACATGACTGAAAATGTTCTTGTGGTACTGATGGTTGTTTCCTGAAGAAGTGTCAACTGTATGAAGTGGAGTTGCTTTGATATTCCCTATTCATGGCAAATACTAAAAATACTTGTTAAAAATAATGAATCTGGTGGCAGAATTTTTTTCTTACTTTTCAGTTTTTCCTTTTTCTGAACTCTGTCACTTCAGTAGTGGGGAAATATGCATGTATGATGGAGAGGGGGTTCTTTTTTACCCACTGCCAAAAGAAATGCAATGCTTTAGGGAGAGAGGAAAACTTCCCATTGTTTTCATCAGTACTAGAAACTTCAGAAAAAGTGTCTTTTATTTTTTCTACCATTTTGGAGGAGATTTTCCACTTAGCCACCTTCTTGGAGGTGCTGGCCAGCTCTGCCTTGGCTTTGGTCCAAAAGTGTCTCTGATCTGCAAAACTGTCCTGGAAATGTCACTAGAATAGCCTTTCCTGTGAGATTTCTGCTTCCTGCTGGGCTGACAATGCAGCTGGATTCAGCGGGATTTCCCCTGTGGTAAGGGGGACATGGTGTGGCTGCACAATAACTGAAGTCTCAGGTTCCTCCTGAGCAGAGGAGGAATCTGTGAAGACCACGTTCTACTGAAATATTTGAGGTTTTCACGCTTGAGGGTTTTACTAGTAGGTATTATTTTAAATCCTTCACGGGTGGAAGGCAGCCTTTAGATTTGTCAATCTTACGAAAGAAATTTAGTGTTTGGAGTATTGTGCTGGGACCCTGGAGAACCATTTTGGGAAAACTAAGAATGTAACACCAGCCATCTGGCCATGGCTGGGCAATATTGCTTCACTCCTTTATTCCTTCTTTAATCTGCTGTTGGCTCACCTGTGGCAGGTAGTACAGCTGGAGGTACACTGATAGTGTCACTCAGACATCGGGTACTCTGATGGTGTTAGGGCCCACTGGATGCTTGTCTCAGACATACAGGGAGAGGACAGTTCAGACAGGTTTTGTTATTTCCCCCCTTCCCAACCAAAAAGCTGGAGCCCTGTAGCTCCAGTTGTGCAGAATGGGGTTGGGACTCAGAGAACACGTTCATTTTACATTGCTGCACCAACCGCCATTTGAAGGTAGTGGTTCTGTGTCATTCAAGGTGATGTTGAATCCCTAAAGTCTCTTTCTAAATCCCTGGTGCCTCCTGTCTCTCTTCATGAGATCTGCTGTGTTGCAGACCTTGCTTTTATGGAATCTGCCAGGCTGGAAGGTGCAGCCTGCAGTTCAGATCACATTTACAGAGGGCTCATGCTAGGCTTAAGCCCATATTATGTTTGTTCCTCTGTGATGCTTATATTTGTCTTGTACTTTGTCTGGGAATTTGGATTGTGTGTCTTGGCTAGGCTCTGTCGTATATGTTTAATCCCAGCTTCTTTGCTCTCCTGCAGGGTCTTGCTAGGGAACAGGAAGTAAATGGAGTGTCTTGTAGAGACGACTTGGAGGGAGAGCTGACTGCCAGCCAAAAACCCCATCCAGCTACAAAAGCGGCTGTTTCAGCCCAAAGAATTTGTAAGCAGAATTATTTGCTTAGCACCTCATCATACTTCCTGCAGGAGCTTGGGCAGTCAGACAGGTTTTCCTCCTGGTAGGCTAGGAAACATGGGGTGCTTATTTAGATAAGTTGGTGAATACTGCTTGGTGGTTGCAATGCTGAGAGCGCTGCATGTGGGTGAGGGGGGAGAAAAAGTCTGGATGCGTGAAAAGGGGAACACTTGGGCCAAATCAATACTGGAGGTTTGGAGTCAAGTTTCAGCCTTTTCCTGTGCCTGCTAATTCCAAGCCCCAACTAGAGCAAGTTTGCTAACTTCTGCAGCTGGATCTGGAAGACGTGTCTGTGCGCATGCCTCAGGCACGGTAGAAAGCAGGAATTTTCCTAGGCTGGGATGCACAGTCTAGCTGGAGGACTGGCTTTGTCCTGGCTCCACGGCTGGGGTGGGAAATCCCAGCTGTCCAAGCATCGGTCCTGTCTGGAACCTCTTCTACACCAAGAAGTACCTGGAGTTAAAAAGAGAGAGTGTCGTTTGGGAGACACTAATTGGCACAGGAAAGTAGAGAGACCTGCTCCCTTTATCTGACATACAGGTCCCACTGTCAGTTCTCTTACAGAAAAAAATCCTCCAGATCTTGACAACAGACATAAGGAAAACAGATTTGTTTGATCTAACACCACAGTTAAATGTAGTGGGCTAGTTCCCCTTTGCTCTTTGTTTCCCCACTGGCCTGGAGTGGGGAAATTCCTAATCTCATCACATGCCCTCTTTGCCAAGCCTCATCTTGCCAATGTGGCTTGTGTTGAGGCTGTGACTGGGAGAGTAAAGCCTGGCGGCTATTTTTCTAAGACTAGCAATCCTTTGCTGGTGCCCAAGGGTCTGCTGCGGAGCTGTTGCTTCAGGGTGCTGGTATGGAGCTGCAGGGGCCTTCTGGGCAGGTCCTGGCCAGGGCTGTCTGCCCTCCCCTGCCCCAGGTGCTCATGCCCTCAGGGGAGGAATGACTGAACCATGCAGAGAGCAGCTCTGACACAGTTTACAGCCCAGTGTGTTAAGATAATGCCAATTGGTGCTCCTTGGCTGCACCGGCTGCTTCCTCCATCATGTCGTTACTGTGTGGGGTGACAGCCTATTCATGATGCTGCTGTTACAAATATGGTTTCCCGCTGTGATTTTGAATGGCATTGCTGTTCTGGAGACAGACTGTAGTACCGCAGTTCAGAGAGAGATCTGGGTTCTCCTTTTCTGCCTCTTTATGCCCTTGCAAGGCCCATGGGACTCTAACTTACATTCTCAAAATTCTCAATTTACAGTTTGGTCCCAGCTGGCTCTGTTGTGCCCTGCATCAGCCTCCAGAAAGCCTGTGTCATGGGACAAGAGACTTTTCAGCTGGAGAAGTCAGTCACTGTTCAAGCTTGGCCCAGATCTTTAGGTAAGGGGTAAATCTGCCTTTGTTTCTCAAACACAGAGTAAGCAGCAAGTTCAGGGTCACGGATGGCAGCACAACCACATAGTGCAGAGCTGCTGGGGGGTACGTGTCCTCACCCCTGCCCACATATGTCTCCCCTTGGGGAATGGTTACAAAATTGTTTCTCTGCAACTTTGATGGCACTTACTGTCTTTTATTGCACTCACTTTTATTATTCGTAACTTTGGCTGATGATGGCAGTAATTCAAGAGTGATGTTACAAGCAGTCAACTGCTACCAGCCTTGCTGGCTGGCTGCTTCAGGCCACCATTTCAGAAAGCTCCAGAAACAGGGTGCTTGCGGAATGTTGCTTGTCCTGAGCTGAGGCTTCATTGCTATGAGCAAGCCTTAATTATGAAGCAAATGTTACTTTTAGACCTGATTGTCTGAATTCTGTGGCACCCTTACACATGCAGCAGGATGCAGTATACTTTTCTTCCTGGCCCAAACCATTGGGTATCACTTGCTGTGTCAGCCTAAATGCAGGGGTGAATTTCATTGGGTAAAGTGATGCCTGTGTATGGATGAAAAACAGATGAAAGCATAATGTGAGCCCACAGCTAGAAATTAAAGTTACATAAATGTAAGCTAGAAATAAGGTATGTGGTTTTAACAGTGACTATTTAAGTGTTGTCACCAATTACCAAGGCATACAGTGGTGGTTCTGCCACTTGGAGCCTCTGAAGAAACCATGTCTTGCTATCTCAGCCGGAAGAAATTTGGGACATCAGATGAAATTCAAGAACATTTTTATGCAGGAGACCAATATGAGCATTCCTGCTGCCCTGTTAAAGTTTAGAAATCTAAAAATAGTCATTTTAAAGGCACTCGGCACTCTTTAGAATAAATATTGTTGTTCTGTGACAATTCCTCTTTCCCTCTCCTTAGTGCTGTTTTCCTAACATGTTACTCTGAGGTGGTAGATGGTAATCAAAACCGGTCATAAGCTGTGTTCATTAAATACGGTGGTATGTCTGTATAATGTGGAGTGGTAGTTTATACCCAGATGTGAAACAGAGGCTGGTCTATGAAGAGGCTTCATGCTGAGGTCATGGCTTGCTGCGTGTTTCTTTTGGTGGCAGTATGGTCAGAAGCTTCTCCTTCCACTCCTGCTCCTTTTCTGCTTTCTTGTTTGCCTTGGTTTTGTTTTTGTTTTTAAATAAAGCTCCCAACATCATCATATGTCAGAATGTGATTTCCTTCCAGCTGCAAAGGCTTTCATCTTAAGAGCTTTCTCACTGACTTTCAGCCTTGGCTGTTGTCTTAGGGCTGCCTGAATTTGTGTCTCCAGACCAGTCTGGGAATGTAAGAGCTGGCGGATAAGCTGGCTGTTGCTGAAAGAGGCACCCACTGGGAGCCACTTCACCAGGTGGGAGAGAATGGTCATGGCCAGAGACTAAGTAGGACCTCAGCCAAAGCCCTGGGCAGTGATAACCTCACTGCATTCACTGCCTAGGCCAGGGATAAGTGTGTGAAGGGAGCTGATGTTTCTGAAGGAGGTAGGACAGACAGTGATCTAGTGACTGGAAGGTCCAATCTCCTTCTTGATTTGACCTGAGATTTAGGAAATTAGTGGGTTTGAAACCTTGTGATCCTTGAATGACTTTAGGCTATGAAAGGAAGTTTGGGCCTCCTGAAACGCTCTGTGCCACAAACACAGCCTTACTGTGAACGACTGTATTAAAACTGGTTTCCTGATCGAGTTTTTGTTTGCTGGATACTTACAAAGTGTGAGAAACCTTCAAAATTACTCGAAATGCTCATTTGTAGTTTTTTAAAATTTGATTTTATGTGTCTCTAATCCTATTACCTATTTTGGGCTTAGTAAATAAAAAACCCTCCAACTGTTTCCTTTGACTTGCTGAATTTAAGGGTGATGTCAGTGTTGTAATCTAATATCAAAGCACCACAGCACTATGGACGTGTTGATCCTCTCAACCAGTGAACTGCTCCAGGCTAACCAGGGGGTGATAAAATATGTCTCCGCTCAACTGCATGCATTTATGTAGAAGAAGTATCTTCCCTTACCTGACGTTAGCCAGGAAACCTCTCTGGCCTGCCCTGAAGGGGTGGGGTCCCTGAAGTCTGTGGATTGCTGGGGAGGTTATGATAAGCTGTATTCTATTAAGCTGTATTCTATTAAGCTGTATTCTATAAACACAACACCTTCTTCTCCACCCAGTCATTGCCCTGCCATCTCCTCCCCACTCTCCCAAATCTCTTCTGCGTAAAAGAAGGTCACAATTGCAAGGTCAAACTTTCGAATTCCTAGGTGCTGCTTCTGCATGCTGTTGAGTTGACCAAATGGTATTTGAAAAGTGCTAAGGATCTCTGAGATCAATACAACAGATCGTGAGATCAGCTAGACCTATGACACTCTCACAGAGAAATGGAGAAATGTTGGAGGTCAAAGGTTTGAGTAATAGGATGAGGAAGTTACAGCCTGGTGTCTGAGTCATGATCTTTTGTTTTGCTCTTCTGAGAAGGGGATCTTTGTGCTTTTAGAAGAGCATTAGTTTTGCTTTCTAAGTGTTCCCTTTGATTTCAAAGGGAGGAAAAGTGATTGTAAAAGAGGAACACTTGTCTGTGTTTTCTCCTTTCTGTAAAAGCCTTGTGAAAGCACAAGTCAAATTCACTTCTGGAGAANAACAGTGAATTTTGGCCTGATATTGGCAAGCGACCTCTAGCTCCCATCCTGCTGTGGGTGACCTTCCGAGTCCAGATTTGGAAGCTTCCATACAAGGAGTAATGGAGCAGTCTGGGATACTTCAGCCTGGAAAAGGGATGATTTTGGGGGGAATGTGACGGAGACCTACAAAATCTGGAGTCGCATGAAGAAAGTGGATATTCCTACCTTTTCCCGTGCAAGAACTGGAGGCCAGCAAATGTGGGCAGTGGGGTCAGATTTCAAACAAATGAAGGGAGGTGGTTCTGGATGTACCAGGTAGTAGACCTGGAGAACTTCTTGTCAAAGGGTGTTGTGGGTGCAAGGTGTATACTTGTGTTCAAAGGAAGACAATAGTGTTGGAAAGCAAGATTTGTTAGGGATTACTAAATAGACAAACCATCTAAGGCAAAAAAAGTCTCTTCAGCTGAAAATAATTGAAATCTAAGTAAATAATTTGGGTTTGGGGGGGGAAGTACCATATATTTTTGGCCTGTTCTTACTCTTTCCTAGGTGTCAACTCATAGTTTTTGTTGGAGACAGTAGTGGGCTAGGTGGACCCTTGGTGCGGACTGGTATGGCTGTTGTAGGAGTTCTGAGACAGTTAAGCCTGGACACAACATTGTTAAGTTTTTTTTAGTCCCACAAAAGAAGCATCAGCACAACTAAAGCTTTCTAGAACATCCCAAGGACGGCTGATCTCCTTAGAAATGGTTTCGAGGCTATTTCTAAATTGCAATAGTGATTATTTCCTTAATGCCCTCCCTGACCACATTGAGAAGACTCAGCTTGCACAGGGAAGTATCCCCTGAGGTATGAGGACTTCTGAGGAGGAGGAAGGCTGCCATGCACAAGAGGGGACAGAAGACAAAGGGGAGGTCTAGGTGAAGGTGCTATGGTGGGACTTTGGAAATGTAACGTTTGGCAAGCTGTATTTTCTTGGAAAGTTTCACCTGGCTACAGACTGATAGGTGGTTGGGAGAGCTGGGCAAGAGTCCACACAAGCTGGACTGGGCTGGGGCAGGAACTGGTGGTGAAAAAGAAGCTCTGAGCTGGAAGGTGTGGGCATGTCTCGCTTCTCTGTTTGCTCTTGATCACAGCCGACCTAAAGAAGTAATGCTGGCTGTTGGTTTTCTCAGAATGGGAAGCCAGGCTCTCTCCAGATACTGGTATCGGCAGGTCTGACAACTCCTCAGAGGGATTTTCGAGGGGCTGCTTAATGTCATGTCTACATGGACCTTGTGTCAGGGAAATGTGTATTCACAGTACTGTTTTTCTGAAAGCAAAACTGCAGGACTTTTTCTTTTATATTTCACTTTAAAAAGACTAACTTCATAAATTTTGTACTTGGCAGAGCCTGCCTCTCCCTTTGCGATGGCTGGAGTGTGCTTTTGCAGCCAGTTCTGCGTACACAGGGAATCGGGGAGCAGGTGACTTCAACTTAACCTTCCCTCTGAGCTTGAAGAACAAGCCAAGGCAATACGAAAGGGACCTTCTAAGAGACTTGTGCAGCTGCACAGCCCTTATACTGGCCCCATGATCTGTTTATCTTTTGCCTTCAAGGAAGTGTCAGAGTTAGGGGAAGCTCCCGCAAATGGGATGGCTTAAAAGACTGTATCCTCTGCTGGGAAGTGCACATGCTGCTTTCTTTATAAGCCATTTGATATATTTTTCCTCTCTTTCTCTCTCTTTCCCTCCTCCCCTGGCAGCAGGATCTCTGGCTGTTGCATGCTTTTCATTAAATCTTTCTGAATGTAAGCTTGTATGTTCTGACACAGGGTCAAAGAGTACCATGGCAGGGATAAAATTCAGCAACAGAATGGAAAGCTTTTTCTGGTTTTGATTACTGGACATCACCAGTTATTGCAGAGTGTGTTCTTGGCTGGGGTTTGAAGACTGAGTTAAATATCACCCGGAAAGGAGCATTCCAGGATGCTCCTGAAACACTGAACTTCTCCTGAAATATGGGGGCAGGGTGGGGGGGAAGGGGGGAGTTGTGTCTTGGCCAGTTTCCAGCCTCTCTAATGTTACTGTCGCTCTTATCCCACATGTTCTGCTTTTGCAGTATCCATTGAAGGAGGTTATTTAACTTCCCTTGCTGATATGAACAACTGCCACTGTTGTGTTGTTGGGTTTAGGTTGTTTGTCTCTAATGAAAGCCCCACGCTTAGCGATGAACTCAAATAACCAATTGCTTACTCAGCTTTGCAGCTCTGTTATCTGAAGGTATAATCACTTCCTGCATCTTTGTTTGTCTTTGCCTCTGTGCTGTTGTACTGATGGTCTGGGAGGTATGGTGCTGCTCCTGCAGCTGCTTTTCTCTGCCCTAAGGCACATCAGCATGTGGGGAAGAAAAGCAGTTCCTGGTTATTGCTGCGTGTTCTTTCAATGCGTTAGACACAGGCTGCTCTGTAACGTGAAATATCGTCCCTCTTATTTCTGAGGGAGGAGGACAAGGAGCCTTTATGTCTATTGTGAAGTCTGTGGAGTTTGCACTTAAGGGGAACAGTCGCAAAATCTATCTGTAACCTCTGGGTGAGTGCAGAAAGGCAGAGGAGGTATAAGTTAGAGGGGGCTGATCCCCAGTTACTGACTTTCAATTGCTCCCTGACCTATGCTGTAGGTATACCTGTCTCCCATTCCATACAGCCATGCCTGTGCCTGGCCATGGACCTCAGACTGGGACCCTGACCCATGGACTGACTTCTCAGTTTGACGTTGAACCTGCCTGGTGACCACTGGACTGTGTCTGACCCTGGTTACTGTAATTGGAGCTGTCTCTGACCTGCAGTTTGACTTCCCAGCTTGACCTGCCTTATCACCACAAATGACCTGGACTTTTAGTTGATCCTGGCTGCCATCCCCAGGCTTGGCTGCTGGTCTTGCTTATGTCCTGTGGGATGGGGACCTGGCTGGCGAGCCCTGCCCTGCTGGCTGAGTTATCCTCCTTGATTCCTCATCCCATAGGGAACTGCTGGCCCTTGCTGTTCCCTGACCCTTGAGAGGTCTCTATGGAGGCATGATTCTTTGGAAAGATTCATCTTGGTGTGAAACACTTCCTCAACTAGTAGCACAGCAAAACAAGAGCATGTGGCTTCGGGGATATCCTGTCTGCCCACTGGGGAAGGTGACACTGTGCATCAAAGCTGTGCCTTCCTTCAAATCGCCAGTGTGGTAAATAGTTTCTCACCAGGTCATTAGTTGCAAAATTAATTAGCATCCTAGCCGTGGGATGTGATGTAGTTCTTAACCCTGCAGGCTGGCCAGCCAAGAGCTGCTCTCCAGCCTCAGGAAAGGATGTTTGGGGATTTGGGGGTTTGTTTCTTGTTTGCTTTTTAAGCTGCTAATACTTCTAGTGTTTTCTGCTGGGATCAGCAGTCTGCCCTGTACTGTGGGGCTTGCAACCTCCCAGGACAAGAAGAGAAACCTCTCTTTTGCAGAATCCTTGCTAAACAGGTTCCCTGAAAAATATGAGGAACTTGTGATTGCTTGCTCCTTGGAAGCAAAGATCATGACAGATGCACTTACAGAGAAGAAACAATAACAATCAACAATAGACAGCAGGAAATGGCTCCTCCGAGAATAGGAGCCAGACTAAAGGAAGAAAAATGCTTTACTTAGATAAGTAAGTTTTATGAGAAGCAGGGAGAAAATGCCAAGAAAGCAGGGGTGGTAAAGGAGGGACAGGGGGTGGGGAGCAGCCCCTGGGGAGGGGATGCACCATGTCAAGAGGCCACCTGTGAAGCAAAGCTTCCTCACTGCGGTGTAAAGTGAATTGCTGCAGCATTGTCCCATGGGAGACCAGGCCCAGCTAAGCAAAGTGGTGCATTTTGCCCTAGGGCAGCTGTCTCAAGGGAGTGAGCAGAGGCTTCCTTGTGAAAGGCACTGCCAAGTCACCCCACTCGCTTGGTGTTCCTGACGGCAGCTGCACGTCTCCTCCCAAAGGGCAGGTAAATACACAGAGGCAAGCGTGTGGCAGCTTCTGCTGGCTGTTGCTGTCTCAGGGGGATGGAGACAGCTGCACAGAGGGGACTAGCCCTCCCAAAGAGGTGTGCATGGGGCTTGCAGTGCAAGACACCTCTTCTCACCTGTGATGTGTACTCTTAATTCAGCACTGTTTTGTACTATGTTCCTCCTGCTCCCCTCTCTTTCCTTGCTGAGCTTGTATCAAGCTGATGGCAAATAAAACCTATTTTTCCCCTTTTCTGTGAGGCTCCTAACTTCACCTATGATTGCAGATAGTGGAGGTTGCAAGCTCTTGCTAACCTTCAGAGATTTATAGCAAAATCCTCCTGGATGTACTATGCACCTCAGAGGGCAGAGTATAAGGAGTGTTCTGGGGATGGCTGGGAGATGTCCGTGACCTTTTGGAGATCCCCTTTTGTCACTGAAGGGTAAGGTAGGCTAACTCTGTTGTCACTGGGAGCCTCTGCTCTCTTGTTTCTTCCCAAATGAAGGGATTTGGGTGACCCAGCAGCCCCTATTGTGTTTGTGTGCTGTAGCCCCAGAGGAGCTTTATCGGATATACTATATGCAGATCACAAGGCACAGGTCTGTGTCAAAGTAGTATTTCACACCATGTTCCTCTGAAGCTTTTCTGACTATTGTGGAGACAAATCAAGGCTGAAGAATCTTATTGTTGCAGAAAATAGAGACAGTTGTGGTTTTCCCACACAAAGTCACAGAAGAGTGCTGTTCTGTTGCTTGAGATTTGGGACTGGATTAAACTGGAAGTCTGGAACTGGGGAGATGTGAACAACTTTAATCAAAGCTGAAGAAAATTTGCCTGTGATCCCTTGTGAAACATAATTCACTTACCCAGATAATGGATGTTGTGTGACTTTTAATTATTGTAAAAACAGAATGTGTTCCTGCTCCTAAACTTAGTTGGCTTTTTTCTTACACTTTATTGAGCAATTTCTTCCTTTGGAGGTCTTAAATATTGTCTATACTATTACTGTCACTGTTCTGCCCAAGTAAAGTGTAAAGTAACAACCCTGCTCTGATTAGAAATAAGATCCTAAAATTATCCCTAGCTTACCTAGGGATAGATCCCTAGCTTTGGGCTTCTAATGTGGGGACTGGACTGGAGCTGACCTGGTGTTTAGAAAGTACTTCCAGCTGTTCAAGCACTGGAGAGATCCTCTGTCAAGGCTTGTTCCTATAGCCTAGACTGCCCACAGCATCATCACAGGGGGAAAAGATGGGTTCTTAATATGTGTTTATTAACTTGCATGTGTACTACCAGGTCAAGGTGGATCCTAAGCTCCCTGTCACCTCAAAATTTATGTGTTAACATGTATACAGAGCTCTTGCATGTACAAGATGTCACCTGTTACCTGCTAACTGAAATCAAGAATATGCATTTCTTTTCAAACAGTTAACAACCACTCAGATGTGATGTTCTCCTTTGCTAGGCTGTCCTGAGCCAGTATAGCAGGTGTTGGCCTTTTGAGGAAACTCTGCTCTGAAGTGGATGTTACTCTAGGTGAACCTATTTCCCCTTGTTCCTCTTTACCATATGGGTGGGGATGTGGTTCCCTCTGAAAATCATGAATCAGCTAAAGACACACAATGCTTCTTCGGGGAGAGCTGACTGTAGTAATGATCTCTTGCTTCCAGTCACATTTTTTTATTCTATTTTGAGGCAAATCTAGGTTACCACCCAGGAGTTGCATATATTATCATGACTCAAAAATGTCTTTAGGGTACATTCTCTTATGTAATGCTGATTTGCCAAACTTACCTGCACACCATTTCACAGACCTTTCCATCCAAAACTGAGATGATTTGCTTTCAGATTGACCAAAGAGAGTATCAGCTCCTGAATTCTTCTATGCTGGGATCTCACAATGAGACAGATACTGCTGCTAGCTCCAGAGAAGAGCTAGATTTTACATGTGTTGATCTAGAGTAATGGTAACGTCAAGCTGCCCATCACCTGCAACAGCTGGAAGGTATTCCTGCATAATCCTACTTCCCACATCACTGGAAGATCTGTGGGATGAGAATGCTTTCCCTCAAACATGGATTCTGGCTCGTGCAAAAGGCAGGATTTGCATGTGAAAAGGTTTTATGGCAAATTCTATATTCCCAGTGGGTCTGGTGTTGAAAGACTGCTACTCTTATACTAGACATTCCTCAACCAGTGGTGTTTACCCTTCAATATGGCTACCACCCATTTCATAAATTAAAAGTAGCTACATGTTCAACTAATTGTTTCTTCAATATACTTCTTATGGTGGATGCTTCCTTCCATGCATCATGGATGTATGATAATAACATGTTCATTGGGAGGGGAGCTGTGAATTAGCAGCTCTGCATTGGCCACAAGCAGTTATTTTCTTCCTTATTTGATTCTACATGACGCTATTAACCCAATACCTGTTCTCTTCCTGGGATAAACTATAATCAGAATATGGGGAATAGGAATCCTCTCTTCTGGTTGTGCGTGAGCCTCAGCAAACTCTTCTGTCTCCTTTCTAGTAGTTGTGAAGTAGGCAATTAGTAGGAGTAGCTTGCTTCTTGAGTCAGCATTCATGGCTTGACGTGGAGACTTCTGCGTCCTGAACTTCAGACAGCAACCCTTAGCTACAAGCCTGGGTCTGTTATGGAAAACATTAACAGGTAGCTATCCTCCAAAATGAGCTGCAGAAAGTTATGTGTAGCTATCCTTTGCAGCTCTTCCTTTTTGAAAAAAGTTGTCGTCACTGATTAAGGATTGCTCTGAATTGAGGGATTTGCTTTAAGATGGCAACCACATTTCCAAATACTGTGAAATGTTGGAGGTTTAAGAGAAAGGTGAATAAGGAAAAGCAATTTTACACCCCTAGGAAGCTTGACCACAAAAAATATAGCAGATGTTGCAAAATGCTGTAGCTGAGAAGTGACGATCAGGCTTTTCCAGGTAAGTTTGCTCTGTAGCTGGAAGGTGTAACTGGAGGAATGATTCCAGTCTCTTAACTGAATGAATACAGTCTTCCTTCCAACATTGCTGACACTGGTGCTTTGCTGCTCCCCTTCCCCTGTTCAGTGCTAGAGGAAGGATGGGGCCAGTTCTCTTTGCTGTCTGACAGAAGGTGAATTCTGCCGGTACTGCAGTGTGAAATACAGAAATTAGCTCAGCATATGCCTGGTTGCTTTACAGGATCCCTTTGTGTAGGAGTGATCAGCACTCACATGGGGTATCTGGCTCCAGCCCAGAATATGTAAGGGTGCAGGCTCCCTCAGAACATCTGTAGGAATAGGCTATGAGGCAAATAAGGTGTTGCTGCATGGCATGTCATCCTACCTCTAGCTCCAAAACCAGAGAAGCTAGTTGCTAGATTTTTCTTTGTCATAAGAAGACTACCTAGTCCTAAAACTGTACAAAAGCTTGAAATTTATAAATACACCCCAAATAACCCAAAAGCACGGTTGAGTGCATCACTGATGATGACACGCTCAGAGCTAATTGTACTGTTGAATTATGTTAACAGAGTTTCAGGGGAAATTTAGATTAAACTACAGCTCCTGTGAGCTAGGGACAGTGGCTCTGGAAAACATGGTACCATCTGGAGCCTGTTTGTCTCCAGAGCTGCTTTTCTGTCCCTGGATCATCAGTAGGTGAGCGATTCCCCTCCTGCCCCNGCAGTGTAATGACACTTCGACAGACTTGCACTCTTAGTGAAACCAGTGGTTGTATTGTAAGGGAAGGGTGAGCATGGAAAGGGGAGAAAATACTTAATTTTCAGCTGCCCTTCCACAAGGCACTTCAGTTACCTTAAAACCTTTAGATCAAAAAGTCTGAAAGAGCAGTCTGCAAGACAAAAGAGAGCAGGAGAAAAAAGGGAGTGCTGGAGGAAAAATCCTTCCCACTGTCTTGGGGAGCCCAGAACTTCCACACTGCAGAGGAAGGGATGAAGTGCAGCTGTCCTAGACAATGTCTTCTAGGGAAATTTCCTTCTTGGCCTGAAGTCTGGTACCAGGAGACAGGTGAGACATTCCTCAATCAGCTCTTGAAGGAGGAAACTGAAAGCAGAGATAGGAACAGGCTGTGGGCAATTTGAATTGCTTTAATTATTCAATTAACTTTGCACCAGTGTGGGTAATGAGAAGATGGAGAGTTCTGATAATGTAGTGAACTATTACTAGGGAATCCTTAGGACTTTCAGGACTTTTTGATTACTTGCCTGATAAAAGGACTGTACTGAAATGAAGACCAGAATCATTGTAGGAGCCCTTCAAGTGCTGGGTTCAAGAAAGATGGCAACTAATACTTGGGAAAGAGGTTCCCTAAGTTCCTAGGCTAACTTCACATGGGCTTTTCTACTTGTTAGGTATAGTTACTCTTTTAAAGCATTTTACTCCCCAGTTGAGTGGGGTCAACCTGGGGTTCCTTACGGGCTGCACCTGCACTCTAGTTTTCAAATCCATTGCACAGAATGCTGCCATCCTTTCAGAACAGTGACTGGAGAGAAGCAGTGACAGCAGATGGCTTAGGAGATGTGAGCCCGAGCAATGACTGTGCCTGGCTTTGCCAGCCCAGCAGCCAAGAAGAAGGGGACAAGATGAGCCTAGCCATAGGTGAGTGAGCTGAGCTGCTTTGCCAAAGCTTGGGCAGACACTTTCACCTCTTGCACTGCCAGGAATTGCCTACCAGTGTCTAGCTTTTGGTCTTGGCTGTAGATGCCAGGAGAGGTCTGCATGCTTTCAGTAATGGTAGGGAGGGTCAGGCTTCCCCTGCTCTCCTGTGTGGTGACCCTAGAGCAAGGTACATCTAAATAGTGTTGTCTAAAATGCATATGAATAGGGTACTTGGAGCCCTTAACTTTGTAAATAACTATTTATAAAGACTTTTGAAATGCAGTGATTCTGTCAGCACTGCTGCATTCAGACTTTACACCCTTCTCTTTGTTTCTGCTCTGTTGCGGAGCAACACAGAAGTAGCCATAAAGCTGTGCTTGAAAGAAAGCCTGGCATACCAGATAGATGATTTTGTGGCCTCAGCCACCTGGTGTAAGGGAGGGTCACCAGGATCATGGTGGGTTGACTCATCTATGTCACCAGTGGGATCCACTAATTGCAGTGGCAGGTGGTAACCGTTACCTTTGATTTGGTGGCTTGGGGAGCAGGAGAAGAACTTGGATCCGAGTCAGACTGGGGAAGAAGGCCTCTCTGAAATGAAGTTAGAGCTGCGCTAGTTGAACAGGTTTGGAGTTTCTTTGCTCTGGGAAGCTCGGTCACTTTGCAAGTGTGAAAAGGGAGAACATGCCTGGCTTCTCACACGTGTGGTATGTTTTTACTGTTTTTATTTTCCTTCAGCCTCAGAGACTGACAGACCCTAAATGGTGTAAGTCTGTGTGTGTTTAAAGGCTGGGGCGGAGCTGTGAAGGCATCTCTCGAGGAGTGTTTTTATGGAGAACTCAGTGAGTAAGGAGCTGAGATCTGCCTCAGGGCATATGATGTTGTGCTGGGTGCAGCATCACCCTGAGAGCTCCTGAGTTAAAGGTGACTGTAAGTAAACAAGTGATCTGGGTTTTATTGACTGGTTATCTTATGTGTATCTGGGAAAAGAGCTCTACCTTCCTATCCAGTTCTCAGCCCTTCCCCACATGCGATTCCATCTCTTTGGTGCTTGCCTTGGGACTTCTTGCCCTGGTTATTCAAGTAATAGGTCTGTTGTTCCTGGCTTTCTGTTCTTGAGTGCTTCCCCAGGTTAATGGAAGATTAGAGCTTCTCCAACCATGTTTTTGTTTGAAGTGCTTCAGGAAGCTCTACAACTTCAGTTCTTGTACATAGGCTTGAAGAGAACAGTGTTGGATGTTGCTGGTGGAGAGTCAGGCCACATGGTAGTGGGGAGTACAGTGCAAACCCCTGCCCAAACACATCAGTAGTGGCTGAATCCTAACCTCTGAGTTATTTGGGTAGCTGTTTGCTAACAGGATGCACAGGTCTGTAGGACTGTAAAAAAAACCCTGGAGACACAGGGTTCAACTGGATAAGCTGTAAGGGAGCTGGAGTCTTAAAAATGCAGGAATTGAGAGCTGAGAAAACTGTTGCCCTGTGAGGAAATTTTGAGAAAGGGAAATAAGTTATTTCTGCAGGTCGCTTCTGGTCATCTCCCATTGTAAAGTGCTGGCTACAAAGAAACCAGGATGGTAGAAGATGGTAAGAGGTGGCTGCCCAGGTCAGCAGGGGAATTGCAAACTCAGGAGTCCCAATCTCACAGCACTAAAATCCAAGAGCACTAGAACAAGGCCAAGTAGGAGAGAAGCACAGTCTGTTACTGGGATCTGCTTATAGCACTGAGATCTGTTAAACCTGCATGAAAACCCTGCAGCCAAAGGAGGTATTGATCATGAAGCTCAGCAGCATGAGGAGAGTTTATAGTCCCCTTATTTGCTTGTTTGGAAGCTATCTCCAACACAAGTTGATTCAGCTGACAGACAACTGGCTCTTTGTGCCCATGGGCAGGAGGTGGGATCAGACTGATTTTTAACTGAACTTCCTGGGTCTGTTTGACTTGATTAGCTGGCTTGTTTCAGTGATAAATTACAGTGTGTTCTGATAATATTGTATAGGCTTAAGTGTTGTTGGGTCAGTTGTGATAAAACATTGCCAAAGTACTGGCGAGATGATGGCTAAGCAGTAGCTTGTAACTAAGCTAAGCTGTGTGTGCTGTTAAGTAATGAATCAACAACAAAAAGAAGCAGCAGGAGAAGGGCAAGACAGGAAGAGAAATGTTTCTGGTGAAGAATGTAAAATGGTATTTTGTTTTTTTGCAGAGCATATGGAGAACGTGGGTGGTTTGACTGGAACGTATTTAGAGTTTCGTCCCTATCGTGGCTGAGGGAGTGAGCAATGGGTGTACGGTACTGCTAGGCAGCTTGTTCCTCACAGGCATCACTGTATAACAGATACATGTACAAGCTACCCTTTGCATATCCATTGCTCTTAAAATGATAAATCTCACGTATTGCACAAGGTTCCAGTGCATTGCAGTTCATGCAACAAAAGCAGGAGAGAAAGCAGAAGATGCAGAGGAGGGCTACCATGTGTCCTAGGGAGACACAAGGTCTCCCTTCTTCTCAGCCACTTCTGCTGAGAAGCCGACCCTACTTGGCCCACCCCACCCCTCAGGGGGTTTGCTGGTGTTTTAGAAGTTCCTCAGGAGCAGCCTTCTAGACTTGAGCAGCCCAGCATAAGCTATTTCCATCCTCCCCTGCAATGTAGCAGACATCTCTGGCATGACTCTGAGTCAAACTGTCAGTCAGCCGTCTTGGGAGCACATGCAAATCTCATTTAGGCCTTTACAGAAAAGATGCACAATTCCCTTAGCACTTGTATAGATTTTCCACAGTGTGGTATTTGGCTGCTTAGTCACAGAGTTATCTTTGTTTTTAAGAATAGATTTGACTATGGTCTCCTTGGCTGTACTGCAAAAGAAAGGCTTTATTTGTCTTCGCACCAACACCTTGGTATGTGTCAGATATGCCAGCGAGTATGTGCTTAATTAAATAGGCTCCTTAATAGGTTTTGTTATCATTTTAGTGCTCTGCACTTGAACCACGTCTCTTAAAGGACTATTTAATGAATTTCTGAGGCTATCTGACAAGTAATGTTCTTTGCTTGCTTGTTATGTAAAATTCATTAATGTCTCCCTTTGCATACATTGTTGAATTACAAATGTTATGACTTAATTAGCTTATTTCAATTTATGGGATGGTGGAGGTAGTTTTTTTACTTAATGATCTTATGCAGAACTAACCTGTTTAAAATAAGCAAATAAATAGAAACTCAAGTTGTTTTGGTATCTGTGCTGAGAAATATCTCCCTTTGACCCTCACCACCTGGGGACTTTTCCATAGTTTGCTAACCTTTATTGTTCCCATAAAAAAGGGGAAATCTGCTAGCAGTAAGCAAAGCTTTTGTTTTAGGGGATTGGCAGGACTCAGCCACCCTCATTGCTTTGAGCACAGAACTTTGAATGTGTATTTTCTTCTTAAAAGCAGGTCTCTCTAGTACTTCTTTCCTTTGAGTCTAACATAAATATTTGGGGGTAATTCCTTAGCTGGTATAAATTGAAGTACTTCCATCAGCAGCTCTGAGAAAGGGTCAGAAAAGTACCCCTACTGCTTCCTTGGGAGTTCAAATTATTCACACTAGTAAAAAGA
Source organism: Balaeniceps rex (assembly GCA_013401315.1). NCBI lineage: Eukaryota > Metazoa > Chordata > Aves > Pelecaniformes > Balaenicipitidae > Balaeniceps > Balaeniceps rex. The sequence continues at coordinate 159,273 of VYZW01055530.1, forward strand.
ATTGCCTCTCATGGGCAAGCACAGATCTGCAAGGCTGTTGGTATCTGAAATGCCCATGCTAACAGGGGTGAAGCAGGCTCCGTATATGACAGCTGTGGGCCAGAAAGGGCACAATATCCCTTGAAGGTCCTGCCTAGTGGAGGTAGCTCTAGATAACCATCAGACTGAAGTATCATGTTCCAGTTGTACCTTCTGTTGACATGTTTAACTTCCTGTATCTTTACAACAGCCTGGTGTGAAGTTACTATCCGTCCAGGCTATCTAAATTTACTTTCCTACTCAGAAGTTTTGCTGGATGGGAAAAACGTGCAGTGGGTCAGAAATCACAGTCAAATGATTTCTGCAGGGTGACACTAGCTGCAGTGCATCCTGGATGTGTTGGGTGTCTTGGTACCCACTCCCTTGCAATGGGACAACCTCTCTGGTTTGTACTGGGATGGAGATCAAGCAGTCTCAGCCCAGCAAGACAGGGGCATAACTAGATTATTTGTGGAGGAGGCAGAGGTGAAAGTAACAATAATAGCTTGCCCAGAGTGTATAGGGAATCTGTGGCAGAGAAACAGGACTCTGCCCTAGATCTTAATGGCAGAAGCATCCTTTCCTCCATCTGTATTGATCTTCAGATTCCTTCATGCTCCATTTCTGAGTTTTGCCCTCATTATAACTTGAGAAAAGTTGAGCTGCTTCAGTGGTCTCTCTCTTTCCCTTCCAATCTCCTCTTCCTACAGCTATCTCTTTTGCTTCTTGTTCTTACTTCCTCCTATGCAGTACACTGAACTCCTTTGGCAATCAGCTGCCGCTGATGAAGGCTGGAGCTGTTTGGAAATTACAGCCACAAAAGCCAGACTCTGCAGTGTAACGATGCCATTAAACCTCCTGTGGGAATTTTTAAAACTGGCTTTATCTGCCCTGCAGAGAAGTGCAGGGAGAAGCTCTTGCACCATTGTTCCTTCTGCTGATGACGCAGACTGGAATTGCTTTTCCTCGAATGCTGCCTGCGTTGGGTTGAAGCTCGGCTTTGTGTTGTCCTAATCCCTCAGTCAAGACCACAGCAACCGCACTAAGTTAGAGCAGCCCCAAGGCTATTCCCTTATTCTAACACGTGCCACCAGCAAACTGCTCAGAGATCAAATCTTTGACTGGACTCTGACCCAGCATCTCAGCTTCAACCCAAAATGTAACCACTTGGTCTGGGAGCAGCCAAGTTAGATTTGGACTTAGACAACGTAAACAACTGCTTAGAAAATTCAAAGCCTTATTTCTGTACTTTGATACCCTTCTTCCTCTCCTCTGCCATTTCATGTTTCAGCATGTGACCATAGGTACTTCTGAAACTTCTGGTTTTGCTGGAAAGAGTCAGTATCTCTGGGAATTACAAATGTTCATGCAGTCTCATCTTCATTTGTGGATCAGAGAGATGGATTTGAAGGAAAGAGGAAGTTTTCTCATGCTGTAAGATATTTTTCAAGATTTTTTTCAGTATTTTCCTTCCAAACTGGAATGAGTTTTACTGTAGTTTCATGTTTCCTGGTAATTGACAAAAAAAACCCAAACTGGTTGGCACCAGCAGAAAAGGCACATAAGGTACCCAAACTTTCTAAAACAAGAACATTTCTGGCCCATTTCAAAATGCCTCCCCCTCCCAAAATGCTAAACAGGGAGATTGCTGAAACTGGTCTGTTCCCATAGCTGGATTAGACCTCAGTGAATCAGCTCTGTGAGAAACCTCCTTGGGAAATTCCTGCCAGGCTGTACCCCAGCATCACTCACTGACTAAGTTGGGAGCTTCCTCAAGTAGCGTGGCTGCGTAGGACAATAGGTCAAAGCCTTGGTGCTGCAATCCTGGAGCCCAGCTATGGCTCACTGCTCCAAGGATGGGGAAAAGCCCTGTCCCATCCTAAATCCCTTTTATCCTCCAAATTCCCCAGCATGCGAATAAGCTCACCCCTCCGATGCTTAAGGGGTGTTCCTGCTCAGGGAGAGGTGAGCTGAGTGAGGTGCAGGGAGGGCTCAGGGCAGCAGCAGTAAAGCAGAAGGTAAGGTATGAGGCATGCTGGTGCACCCAGGTCTAGACCTGCCTGCTGCCCGGTCCTGCCTCGTGTTGTTGCTAGCTTGTAATAAAATGCTCCAGGACTGACGTAGACAGTGGGTCTGGGATGAGAGCACGCTCATTTACATGCTGCTGATGGCACTGAGCATTAGACTGCTGCTCTCCCAGGAATGTCGGTGGATGCTGGGCTGCCCAAGAGTGCAGGGCACCAGGCAGGCGCGTAGGAGCCAAAACATGGACTTGCAGCCTTCTGAACACTGAAGAGCCTCTTGGCTGTGCGGTATAGACTGGCCACCAAGCTGCAGAGAGGACAGATGAAAAGCCTTTTGTAGAAAAGACTGTGGGGTCTGTGTAGCTCAGGAGCTCTCTGAAAGTTGCTGGAGTAAACTGGAGAGCAGCATTCATCCTGGGAGGGATTAGACAGTGGGAGAGAGATTTACTTTTGAGCTTTTGATTTGATTTGTCTTGCCTGGCATGCCTGCCTTTTCTCTATTTAGAGTTATCTTGTCCTGTTTGTACCTTTTTAGTGCTCTAATAAAACGCAGCCATGGGGCCAGAAGCCTTTGACTTCTGGCTTGGCTGCCTCTAAGACCAGCTGTGGCAATTCCACCTCCCCAGCCTGTCTTATTTGGCCCAGTCCAGAACAGCTTTTAACTGATGAAGAAACAGACACCAAAGATTTGTCAGTGTTGCTCTGCTTGCAAGGAGCAGAGCTGGACAAGCATTTTTGTCATCAGGGTTCCATCTCCCTGCCTGGCAGGGGTATTTGCTGCCTGCAATGCTCAATGATGTATGCTTGTGTGGAGGCTGTTCTGCACATACTGATTTTGAGCTGTAGGTTTTCTTCCAGGAAATCTGTATGTGACTTTATAACTTTCTGGGAATAGTTTGTATATTGGAAAACCCCCTCCTACCATATGGGAAGGAGCATTCTCTTTTGTACCCTGTGAAGTGTAGGTAAAAGTGTGTGTTTGTATGAATTTCTGATGAGTACATAAGCTTGGAATTTTTGGGGGCCTTGATGCAGTGGCTGCATTTCGGTGTGGGTGTGACATTTGTGACATGGGCTCCGAGATGAACCTGTCAAAGGAGCAGAGCCGCGTGGGTCTGTCCCTTGTTTGGTCCAGGATCCGAGGCACAGAAACCACCAGTGTGGTTCAGTACCAGAGCAGCCAGTGCAATGAAGTGGAGCAAGGTCAATGTGTTAGACAAGCCATAGATGCCTCAAACCAGCTGATGCTACTTTTGAGTAGATGGCTCGGGTCATCTTCCCATGTCCGGAGGCTGCAGCTGGCCCTGCGCCACTGCCTTCATCCTTTCACTGCTTCCTGGTTTCCAAGGCCAGTTGTGCTTGGTTGAGCAATGCATAACAAGGGAATGTCCAAGATTATGAATCTGTTGTTAACGTTCATCTAATTGACTCCCAGTTGCCCTCTACCCGAAGCTGACTTTGCCCTTCAGCTTGAGCACTCCTCACCCTGATTGCTGGATGTCTCTTTAGTGCAGCAGAGCTAAATTCATCTGTATGGAACAAGTATTGGAGGAGAAGCAAGACTTCAACAGATGTCACATTTTCTCAGCTTCCTAGTAGTAATACCTCCTTGAATGGAGACTCTTACCTCCTCAGCAAACAGACTCTTATCTCCTCCTAGCATACCTTGATGTTTGCAAGGAATGAGATTTGATAGAGGTTCCAAGGGTAAAGCAGGCTTGAGGAAAATGCTGTCAGTGTCACAAAATCCCTGCTTCTTCTGAGGCTCTGTTGTTTTTACAAAACTGTTTGGATGTTGGTTGTGCAGTATTTTGGTGTCCCTTGTGTGTATGAGGGTCAAACCAAAGCGGTTAAATGATGTTTTGCATCTCAGAACTGAAAATTTCCCTTTTTTTGTAGGAGGCTTCAGGTGTGAATTTGCAAAAAACAACCAACCCAACAACTTTCCCAAAAATTCCTCCCAGGAAGGCAAGTTTGGCCAGGGAGAAAGGGGAAGACTGGATAATTCTTTTGTAGAATTCATAAAAATTCATTTTGCCACAGACTTAAGTCTTCTCTTGCATTCAGTTGCCTTTTACCTTCCTTACCTGAGCAGGTGGGAGGGAAACATGGCACAGCAGCAGCAAAAGGGGAAAAGTCTGAAGAGAAACAAATCATCTCTATCTGCAGTAGCTATGTGCCAGGCAGTTGGCCAGTACCAACTATACAAACACTGGTATCCATCTGGCATAGGAGCAGCTGAGTGTCAGCCTGGCCTAGCAGGTCTCCAGGTGCCAGATACTTTTGGGTGGCTTCACATATTGAATGTTTCCCAGAAAGAGAACATCTCTGTGTAAACATGCTGAATAAACATAGTCATTCTCTCTGTCCGGCGCCATCCTATCAAGCATAAGGTGCAGATCCAGGAGCTCTTCCAAATTAATTCTTTCCCCTCCTGTCTTGCTGCCTGTCCTTTCCACCTGTGGTTTGCAAGCAAACTGAGGCCAATAGCCTTGGCCAGAGACAAGCAGTGTCAGGCTGGCTCAGTTCTGCCCGCTGCACTGCTAGCATCCCCATGCTGCGGACTCGCACCCAGCTCTGCCTCCTCATGGACTTGCTGAACTCAGGAAAAGCGTTGCTGTTACCTTTGCTGAGACAAAACCATGATCCAAAACAGCTAGTTTGGTCATAGGGGAAGAGGGGTGTGAAGTAACCAGCTCTTGCTCATACCTGTGCTCCATAGATCTTGAGAAAATAAGTATGTAAGGAAGAATTGGGACTGGGTAACTCTCTTGCCCCTCTTCAAGGTAGCTAGTAAAGGCTCAGGAGTGGTAGAAGAACACCAACATGTGACAGATCAGGTGTACAGGAGGGCCAGTCACTGCTGGTTGTCACTGGTAGAAACACAGCTTTTGGAAATGGAGCTCCAGCCATCCCTCATATTGGAACAACTTATTTTTTTTTCCCTAAATCCAACGAGCAGTTTAGATTTGGGGCATTGTTCTGTGCTGCTTAAAACCCTAGACTGTTAGAAGCATTAAAGAAACTGAAACTAAGGCTATAGGTAAAATGTTTGCCACATGTTTTTAGTTGAAAAATGCTTAAGCTGCTCCCCATTCAGTGAAAACCCACTAAGTTGTTTGATTGCTTCTGCTATATATCTGTTACAAGAAGGCCTTGACTCTTTCCCCCTTGACTGCTGGGGAGCTTCCTGAGGGCTCAGGCAGGAAGATGGGAAATATTATTTCTGCAGGGAGTATGTGAGCAGAAAAAAACCTAGTCTCTAAAGTGGGATTATGGATTGATGCCCCTTTTGGGCCCTTGCACAGTTTGGACCCAGATTTGAGAAATGGGTCTCCCTTGAAGGAGAACTTGGAAACTTGAAAAAGTCCTAAGATCGTTTTTTCAAGTTATAGAAGAATTGTGATTTTCCTGCAGCAGCATAAAATACCTCACCCCCTACTAGATGCAGCAGTTGTTCACTCAGTAACATGAACCATCTAGCTGAAGCACAGAGCGATGATGATATAACCTGTGCACTCAGTTCTGCACCTGGTTTTTGGGGAGCTTGAGGGGCTTGTTTGGGTTTTTGTTGAAGGAAACAGAGGTGACCTTAGTGTTGTCCAGATTCTCCAGCTCCCATTTGCTGCCCTGGCTCCCATCATGCTGGGTTCCCGCAATGCTGGCTTTTTATCATCTTTCCAGGTTGAAAGAAAAACATGTATGCTTGATTGGCTATCCCTTGGAGCTGAGGCCACCATGGTGGTACTATAAGGGAGGGCACTGTGCCATGGCCCTTTTCAGCTCACTAGCTGGAGCGCTGTGAGGAGTCCAGCAGCATTTTGTTTGTGAGAAATCCCTTTGGCATTCTGTGTTAGAGCTGGATTTACTGGAAACAGGTCCTTGATGAAAACCTTCCTTGCACAACACTTTTCCCACCTACAGGCAATGGTGACTGGCACAGTCCAAAAGCCTTCAACAGCCAGCTCTTTTGTAGATGTCTGGCAAGAAGGCTCCAGAGCTGGAGAACAAGGCTTAACTCAATGCTGCTTTAATTGGGGACAGTGCTATGGGTCTGTGTATCAATGAGTAGGTGACGACCCTGCAAGTTCCCAGTCCTGCTCACTTGTTATAGCTCCCTGGGGCTGTGTTTGTAAGAGTATTTTTGGAAGAAGCTTGTATTACAGAGTGATGGGTGTAGAGAGCTGAAATTGTAGACCCAGATCTTGAGAGCTTCTCGGGCAGGGCGGGTGTTTAACTTCTATGGAAACATGGAGGCACTCCTTCAGTACTGCTCTGGTTTTCAAAATGGGTAGGGTTGGGGAGACAGTGTATATAGAGAAGAGAAGATGGGATTTTTGTGTTTTAACAATCCTGTATAATTTTGGGGAAGTCTGTGGCGGCTGTTTGGTGATATTCCTGCTTCCTATGCCAGCCAAAACTGGCAGCGCAGGTGTATGTCTGCATTCCTGTTGACTCAGCCCCCTGTAAGTTCCCAGTGAAGGCTTCAGTCTCTTCTCCTTTAATTGATGTGGTTTGCTGTGCTCTGCTGGACTGTGTTTATGGATTAGATTGTGACTTTGGCCTCAGCATGTTACTCATGTCTACACAGATGAGCATAGACAAACCTGAACTTGTCTGCCTATGCAAAGATGAAGTTGAACATGAGCCAGACACCTCTTAGCATGGAGTCAGAGCAGAAGCAACTGCATGCCAGGCTCTATACAGCTCTGCTCACAACCCATGGAAGTACCTTCTATAGCTGAGAAGATGGTTGCATCCCTGCTGTGCATCATGCCTACCCCCGGGAAGCCCTTGCTGTGTGGCTTTGCTGTGCAGCTTCACTGTGTACAGTCATTTGTCATTAAATCCCATCCAAGAGTAAGCAGGTGTTTGGGATTTGCAGGTTTCTTGGCTCATGGCATGCTCATGGGCAACAGGTGCCATGTGAATGCTGCTGCTCAGGTGCAAAATGAGCATGCTTTCCTGGAGAATATCCTTACTCCACAGTAAAATGTGGTACCTCAAGAGGTCTAACCTTTCGTAAGTGAGTAGAAGACAGCGTTTGGATTTAAAGTCTTCCAAAGAAGGTGGAAAATCCAGCTTTAGTTTTAGGTCAGAGTGGTTGTTCCAGACAGGTAATCCTGCATTAGTGCATGCATCAGCTTCAGCCAGGTGGGTATAGATTTGGATCCTAGCTAAAGAAAAATGAGCTTTATACTGAGTAACAGTAAGAGTATCTCAAAGCTAAGGAGAGACCTTTCCTTATCCCTCTGCTTGGTAACTGGTTTTTGGGTGAGGAAACTGAGATGCAAAATGCACAAATATAACATTGAGATGGAAGGTGTCTAATGAACCTTGTAGCAGTGTGTACCCTGGCCTGGTGTCTGACTTCGATGGACTTGATCTTCTGAACTGGGGCCAGGGTGACTTACCAAGGTCTGAAAGTATAGCATGGGCTGCCTGCCGAAGAGACTAGTGGGTGACAAAAGGGAAGGACCAGCCCCTTGGCAAGGAGATCGCCCGAGAAGCATCGTGCCTCAGAAAATGCCAGTTGTCTGAGACAGAACAATTTCGTGGGAAAATGTTGGTTTTGATGAATTTCAGTTGCTGAAAAATATTGGACAAAAATGTTTTGAAAACTGTTTGACCTTTTCTAAATGGCAAAGTTTCAATGTTTTTAGGTCCAAATGCTGCTTCATTTTGATAGCTAGCATTAATTGAAGGTTAAAAAAAAATGTTGGAACTGAAATGAAATTCCTGAAAATGAATAGAAACAAAATGTTCTATTCCTCTTTTCCTCCCTCAGCATTCTTATTTCTGGGGAAATTGTGAGATTTTTTTACTTTTTTGTTTCTCTGAACTGGGATATTTAAAACCTCACAAATTGTTGTGGGAGGGCATCCCATCCGGCTCTCTATCCACCTTCTCCAATGCAGTTGCTAGTATTAAAGTGGTTTTTATTTTATTTTGTGATGGAGCTACAAGCATTTTTCAGACATCCCAAAGGGAGAGTCTCTGGCTCTGCAGAGGGACTGGGGTGCAGCCTGTCGCTGCAGCTCTCGTCTGCCCAGCACTGTCTGTTGGGTTCCTGGCAAGTCTTGTATCTTCCCAACTGAAAGGAAAGAGTGTGAGCAGTGTGCTGTGATTTGTGTTGTGGCTAAGTGACAAACACACTGTGTTTGCTAAACTAACACACTGGGAAAGCATGAAATGATCACTTTAAATGCACCACGGCTAAAAGGAGCCAGTTGTGTGTACAAGTCGGGAGCCAGGGCTCATGTCTAAACATACAGAATATAAGGTAAATAGGACTATGCAGCAGGGGATGTCTTAAAAGCCTCACCAAGCAAATACTGCTCACTGGTCCAGAACTACAGACAACAGGAATGGCATCTGGCTAAAGTGGCTGGAGCAAAAGCCTGTGCATATGTGACATATGCACTTACCAGGCATCTTGCAGTTGAAGGAACTGGGGTGGAGAGAGCAGGAAGGCCTGAAACTGCAATCTTCATCCTTTTTAACTCTGCATTGGAGTGAAAATGCACCTTTCCATCGCCTTTCTTAAATGGAAAGGATTAATATAAGATCTGTCGTGCGGGATGTGATGGGAAACAGGCTATGTTGTCTCCCCCAGCATCCCAAGTCTGTTGCCATGTTTCTAGCTGATGAGAAGAGCATTCATTGCTCCTCTTTTAGCTTTGCTGTCTTTGCCTTGACCATCAGGTAACGAGTCACATCACCATAGGTGAGTGGTGATTTCTGACTTCCATGTGTTACTGTACTGGCTCCTGGTCTGGGATATATTGTTTCTCCTTTTGAGGTGATGTGGGACAGTTTTATTGCACCTCTTGGAGTTTCCTCAGTAGGAATAAGAGTTTGCACTTCAACCATCTTCATATCATGTAGGTGCCGGTTTGGATTTTAGCTTTGTGCAAAGGTTGTAGAGTTCAGCTTTGCCTTCTAGGGATATTCGTGAAGTGAAAAAGTAAAAGTGCATCCCCTCTGAGTCCATGTAAGCTTGCAGAAAGACTCTAGTATCAGTAAGTACAATGGGTTTACAAGTTTCAAAGTCATAAGCTTCAGGGGGTTGCTGCAAATTAATGTATAGTAATGGTAAAATGATCTTAGTGCAAAGGGTGCTCCTAGAGGTCCCCCCAAGAAGGCAGCATGGGTAAGATGCAGTCTGCAAGCAGAGTTTGAGGACTGATGTATGGTGAGGTGTAATGTTCTTAAAACCAACAAATACTGATTTCAGATTGCTGGCAATATTAGTTTTATCTTGGTCATTGATCTATTTCTGAAACGTGGAGCATTTTGAAAATCCCTGTCAAGCTGATTTGCCCTGAAAAGGGCTCCTGTAGGCTAGCCAGTAATTGGACCTGCATCCTTTCCCTGTTCTCTAATAGCAAAGCCCTTTCTTCTTCATTTCCCTGTTGGTGTTGGCAGAAATGCCAAATATGAAAAGGTTGCGATGTAAGCAAACAGTTTTAAGCAGGATATTTAAAAACAAAACAGTGGCAAACAACAACAAAAGCCCCACAGGCAAATCTGAAGGATTTTTAAGATGTTTTGCCTCTCTCAGATGGGTGCAATTATGCTGGGAGAATGAATGGATACAAATAAAGAGGATCTGAGATGGAAAAATCAAAATACATAATTTCTAGGAGAGATACAGAGCTAAATTTTCTGAACTATATATATTGACTATATTCAATGCAATAATTCTGATGATTAATTGTGAAGCCACTTTCTTTTAATTTGCCTAATGCTTCTAACAGATCGCTCTGGTAAACTGCTGTTGTTGAAATACTTCTTGCATTTTAATGTGTGTCTCAGTACCAGGTCTGCTTTCTAAAATGCAGCTTGCAGGTATTCTTATTTTGGGTACCCATGTAACTTGTGCCTTGGCAGCCATTCACTTTGTTTGAATGCTCCTCTGGCTGAACATTTGCTCCTTGAAGCAGAATATAGGCGATGCTGTGTTCCACTGGTGCGTTTTTGTGTGCTTCAAAATCACCTTGAGCTGAGAGGGTGAAACTGTCTCTTATATGAGTAGTCAGTGTTCCTCTGAGCAGTTCCTTTGATGAATAGGATGTAAAGCTTGCACCAAGAACTTATAACCCTTTCCCCTCTCTGCTGTTTTTTCCTAATAGTTGACATTGCTTTCATTTTTGCTTTTTGTTCTAAATGTGTAAAATGGACTTTTAAAAGTTATTGTTGTGGGCACTTACCACAAGACCATGGGGTTGGGCTGTGTCTGAACAGAAAGATGGAGTTACCTCGTTCTTCAGTGTACCACTCTCCCTTTCAGCCTCGCAAGCCCCGTGTCCAGGCCCTACATATTTAAAAAAGAAAAAAAAAAAAAAAAAAAAAAAAGTAGCCTGATTTTGCCAGAAGTTGGACACCTGGATTCCAGCCTGCATCACTGGAGTCAGCAGGCTGCACAGCTCGCGTTATGGGAGGCTGCTCTCTGCTGCTGTTACGCATGGCCAGCTCATAGTGGTGCCGCTAAGCACATGGTGGCTGCAATGGGCAGCCTGTGGCGTGCCATGCGATGCTCCTGACAGGCGAGCAGTGTGGGCAGTCATGGGGGATGCTTAGAAAATGTCCTAAGCCAGGGTGGCAGGAGATGGTGGTGTGGCTCTGAATTGTTCTGCTGTTGGCTTCTCCAGTGCTTTAGTGTGTCCATCAATTTGCGGCATGTTTTTCTGCTCTGGGCATTGGCTTGAAGAACTGGAATCTGCTTTTCCTCAATTATTGTGCCCAGGACCTGACTCTTACCACCAGAAAGGGATTAGGAGCTTGGCTTCTGAGAAACTCAAGGCTTTGGTTTATAAGGGGCCCGTCAAATAATTTCAAAACACTTTACGGGATTTTACAACCACAGCATTTTTGCTTTCATTTTTGGATTCAAAGAAACTCTCAGACTTAAAGATTAAAAACGCCCTCACCGATCTATTCTTGTATTGGCTTATCAAGTTGCATCAAAGTCGCATCCATGTTAATTTTGAGCTGTTGTGCTAACTGGTCAAAAAAATCTTGTCAAAGGTTTCAATTGGGTACAAGAATGAAAGCCAGGAGTTTTTCAGACTTGGAAGTTTCACAGGTTTTTTTTGAGAGTGCTGCAGAATTTGAGCTGTAACTCAAAAGGCTGGGGGGGGGGCTGGTATAAAATAAGCCAGGCAATCTGTAATGTAACATAATTCTTTGCATTTTCATGTTCCCTAAATATGTTTACGCTCAAGAAAAATAGTAGTTTTTTCATGAACACACAACTCTTAGAGCTATTTCTTGTTTTTTCTATCATCAATGCTCTCTTTATTATTTTCCACAGATGTAACTCTGCATATGAGATTTCCATAGACAAATAATATACTCTCTTTTCTGGGACTTTGGAAAGCAACTAGGAAAGCCAAACCAATCCCATCCCCCTGTCGAGTTTTGCTTTGAAGAATGATTGCTTTGTGGTTTCTTTAGGGCACAGCTTCAAGTTTGGAAGCAAATGCAAAGAGAGCAGATTCTGGCCAGCTATTTCACCTGCCAGCAGGGTGCATTTCTTAGGTTTTACTGCTCGAGTGCCCAGAACTTTCCCTGCAAGACACTAATGAAGCAATTAATGGAAAGGGCTTGTAGGTATCCCCATAGAGAATAGTTGGTCTCCTTTTCATGCAAAACTCAGTATCCAGAGTTACCTTATGCAGCTGGCCTTCTAAGGTGGCTCCTTGAAAGTCCCAAAGTACATGGGCTTTGGGCAGTTACCCTCCTCTGCCTGTTGTTGTGAAATGCATCGAAAGTGTGACCTGTCTAATAATGTTACTAATTACCGCTAGCTTAGTACTGGCAATGCTGCCAACAGTGCTTGCCAGGAGTATGGCAGTAGTATCTGGTAGAGCAGCAGTTCCCTTTTAATGAGGGGAGCTTGCTAGTTTGGTTGCTTTAAGCAACTTTCTTTGAAATACTGTCTCCAAAATTTAGGAAGAGTAGAAAGCTGCCTCCTGTAGCTGTGCTTGGAGATCCTCCTGACTGTCTTGCATTGGGGCACATGGGCTTTCAGGAGCCCTTGAGAAAGATTCACTCTGGCAAGCAATGAGAAGTAAGAACCATCCAGGACCATGGACTTTAACAAGTCCTCTCTGTGTTTGGAAGTTGATTTCGGGTACTCCCACATGTTTGTGTGGAACAGTGGTATGGTGGTTTGTCTCTTTGACTGTTTCAAGGCAGGGCAAGCTACAGCTTTGCTACCCGAGCAGTGACGGTAGCTTATGAACAAATACCAGAGAGTCCAAAAGGTCTCTCGTTCTTCCCAAGTATCAAGGGAATATTGTGTTCTGGCTGCTTAAAGCTGTCTCTGGCAGGGCAGGTTTTGCTGGTTAAGGAGAGATTATGTTTCACTCTGACCCAAGTCCCAGTGTTGTGTAGCAGGCAAATCTGTGGCAGGCACACTCCTTGCCATCTAAGCCTCTGAGTGTGGTGCTTCAGACTGGGAGTTGAAATGTAGCATGTAGGGTAAGCCAGCATCACCAATTCTGGACAACTGAGCCAGTTAACCTTGAAGTTTACCTGCCCTTTTCTGCACTTCTGAATGGGGAACTGCCCCAAGTCTGTCGGCAGCTCTGGCTTGGGTAGGAAAGCAGACGTCACAAGCAACATGGTCCCATGAGGCATCAGAGCATTGGTAGTCCCTGTCACAGGGTTTATTCAAGTAACCTGAGTTTTTGCAAAGCTGCTGCCTGCAAGTAAAGGAAGTCAGCAGCCACAGATGCGCCTGAGGTTGCTGAAGTGCAATGTCAGCTGGGCATCAGAGTTGGGGACTGGGGCAGGAATGCGCCATATCTGCTTGTGGCTTTGCCAGAGCCCAAAAGTGGTGCCTGTGTGTTGTCTGCCAGCAGTGCTGGAGTCCTCTGTGACACCTCTGTGTGTGTGCCCAAGAGAGAAGTGCACCCTGCTGAGAGGATGATTAGGAAGGGGTGACCTGGTGCAAACATCATAGCGTGACTTCTCTGTAACCTGCCCTGTGCTGATGCAAGCTTAAGTTCAAAACTTGTCACCTAGGATTTTGCTTGTGTGTGTTCTTTCTAGCCTGGGCTGCGAAGGGTCCAGCAATAGAAAATGGTGGGTTTCCTAAGGAAAAGCTGTGCAAGATAAAGGTGGTGTTTACTTTCTCGTCTCTTACTGTGTTGCCCCTTTGCTATCCTGTCCCCATTCCAGGGCAAATCACGCATTTAAGAACTCTTTGGTCATGGTATTGATAAAGATAAATTGATAAATTATTTTAAAATCCTGGTGCTTTTAAAAGGGTGGGTTATCTGAGGCATGGGTTAAGGTGCTTGAAAACGTGGCAGTGATAATTGTGCAATGGGAAGCAAAGGAAGTTATTTCCTAGGTGAATTACAGTATGAGTAAGAGCAGCCTCCCTGCCAAAGTCCTCCCCTGTGGTCTGGTACATCTCCCTCCTTCCTGTCCAAATTTGCAGAAGGACTCTTGTGTGTTATTTTGCAGGCCTCTGCCTGAAGCTGGCTCTCTGCCCTTGAGACACCTATGCCTTTCCTACAAGCTGTGGTCATTGCATTTGCACGTCCCGGGTGAAACCAAGGTTAAGACTGGCAGAGTGGTGCTTTCTGAACAGTTTCCAAGGCCTGGAAGCTGCTGTGCTTTGGTGCAGCCTCCGTACCTGGGGGCTGTAGTGATGGTGGAAGACATGCACGAGAAGAAAAAACAAAGGATTGGAAACGAGAAAGGTTAATGTGCTGGTGCAACAGGCAGGCACAGGGAGGGGGAGTGGAGGGAAAGAGTTTGCAGATGCAGCTCTTTCTTCTGCACTCTTATCTACCACCCTGGCAGCAGCCTCAGTGCTGAGACATGGCTCTTTGGGAACAGGCCCAAAGCTTTAATGAAGGCAGGCGCGGAGGTGCAGCGTTCCTGGCTCTCCGGGGCCCTTTGTCTCTCAAGGCTATCGGCTTTCTCTGAGGAGACACATCATCACCCGGCCCTGTGCTGGATAAGAGCTTTTGAAGTCTTCTGTTTGATATGCGTCAATGCCTCTGTCACACAACACAAGACCTTCTCTGTTTTTTTCCTTTCCCTGCTGTAGTTTCACCCACCTGGTATCACAACCAGAGATGAAACAGAGCTGAACTATGTGTCTCGAATGGGGAATGCAGTTTCCTAGAGAGAGCAATTAGCACCTTCAGAAGGTTTTAGCAGGAGTGAAGATGAGTCCCTCCCGCGCACAAACTGAGCTTTGTTTCATTTAACCAACTTGCTGATGGTCACAGCTCTTGTGCTGTGATCTGGCTTCCACAGCCTCAGCTTCTTGCCTTTGGTGGGGGGCTCTCCCCTGGCAGGCATGGGCAAATATGTGGGCCCTGCCCTCTGAGCTCAAGCACTCCTCCCGGGTCAGGACACGCTGCATGTGTGTATCTCTGGAGGCCACACAGCCCCCACAATGACAGTAGTGCTGACTGTAGTAAGGTATTTGTTGTTTAAGTTCAGACTTTTGCCACTAATACCTAGTAAAGACGTACAAACAGAAACCAATTTGGGCTTTCAGGGGCCTCATTAAATGTTTGGGGAGGGGGATTCCTGGTTTCTCTACCAGTGGCACAAGACTGTCTAGAACTTGTGCACGGGAGTGATGACCATGTAAACTAATAGTTTATCTTTTTTTCAACAGGCACACGGCTCCTGCTAATGGAGTAGTAAGAGCAGTTATTGGCATAGTACATGAATGTCCTAGGTGGGATGACCTAGCTTGGTGACTTGTGAGTCAGGATGTATGAGCAGCTGGTGTCCTGGTGAAACCAGGGTGCTTGCAGAGTTAATGATTGACAGTGTTGTGTGTCAGGTGACCTCTTGTGCAGCTTAGAAGTCAAGTCATGCATGGAGTTAACCAAAGGAAGAAGTCACGTGAAGGGGTGGGGTGAGGTACCTAGCCAACAGGCAAAGCAAACAAATGATGAATGAGTTAAAACAACACTTCAGGGTATAACTAGAAGGGAAACTCTTCTGAGAAGCTATCTCCAATCTCTGATTGTCCTGCTATTTCGAAGTGAGGGAATTGCGAGCACAATGAACTGTGCGAGATCAATAATAAAACACGTTCACCTTGGATTTTGCTGTTTCTGCTGTGCAAGCAAACAGTATTTCACATGACTGCTGAGAAGGAAAAGCTAATTAAAGAACTGTTATTTAATTGGCCTACGTTCATCTTTATCTAATACTCAACAGCAGACAAGCGAGTCTGGAAAAAAAAAGCTCTGGAGGGATGAAGTGACTTGAACAGGATTAAAATAAACCCAGGCTTGAAGTCAGCTCTTGTAATTCCCAGCAGAAGGAGCCTGCCCAGCTGACCAAAAAAATCTCTTGCTTGTGTTGCTGGCAGAGGTCCTCAGCTCAGAGCACAATACAAATGCCTAGTTTTAAAGAAATTACTTCTGTAAAGCTTGTCTTGGTGCGTATATACCTACATGAGTACTGGTGGCTTGGAGGGGAGTGAAGCAAACAAAACTGAGGGGAGATGCAAGTGGTGCATTGGCAAAGAGTCTGGACAGTCAAATTCCAGCGAGAGGATTGAGTTGAACTGCTGGGATGTGCCCGGCAGCATTTTCATTCATTGAGGGTGGGGGGTGAACCTGTACTTGGAGAGAATTCAGCTGCTGTAATCGTAGTGCATTCAAAGGGGTTGAGGGCAGTCTTCTGTATTTGTTGGTACCTCTGCTCAACACACCACATTTCTGCAGGTTTCTCCCCTAGCTTTCCTCTTTTGGGAAGCTCAGCCTCTGAAAGATATAATCCCTGCACGTGATGGTTTTAGGATCAGGCCTTATAGATGCTTAAAGTGCAACAGGGATGTAATTCCTGAGCAGCACCTGAACTCTGTAGGATAGAGGCAAGGTAAAAACGTATGA
This sequence comes from Balaeniceps rex, assembly GCA_013401315.1. Taxonomy (NCBI): domain Eukaryota; kingdom Metazoa; phylum Chordata; class Aves; order Pelecaniformes; family Balaenicipitidae; genus Balaeniceps; species Balaeniceps rex. The sequence continues at coordinate 175,204 of VYZW01055530.1, forward strand.
TTAGTGCTTTAATGGCAACTGTGTATGTGTGTGTGAGTGAAGTCAGGGACCTAACTCATTCCTGTTACCCCTTTTTAAGGGGTGGTACTGGCAAGATAAGCTGGTGTCAGGAACGCCGCTGGCAATTCTCCCCGCCCCTTGGAAGCTGCCTCCTACTCAAAACTAGGGAAGCTCAAGAGGCACAACTTGGGGGGAAACCAGGCTTCAACTGTTGAAGAGCAACACAGTTCAGTGTCGTGTCCTGGCATCTTGTGGCTTGCTTAGAAAGAAAAGTGATGTCTCTGGGGACAGCAGCATGTTGAACAGCCTGGGGCTGATTCTTGACTTTTGTTCTCTCTAGTGGCTTTGCAGTTGATATCGATGTCTCCTGAAGTCTGGCATGGTGTAAATCATACCAGCCAGGCACTGATCTGTATTGTCTATAGCTTAGCTAAACGTGCCTATGTAGCTGCCTAGGCAGCTAGAGCAGTGTGTGTTAGCAAAGGTGTTCTTTGGGCCAAGGTGAGATTGGCTCCTTGTCTGTGTCCTACAAGGACATCTCTGATTGACTGACACCTGACATAGTCTCCTGGGGTACCCACTCATCACCCGAAACCCTCTCACACATGGCTGTGGTGCCTCCAGAGCAGACACTGCTTTCTTGTGTAGGAAGCTTCTGGGTCAGTAGATCTTGCCATGGCCGTTTCCAGGGGAGTGTTTACCACACACTTCCTGGGCTGACAGCTTAGCTCCTCTGACAAACTTTTCCATGAGATTTAAGAGACAGAAATACAGTATTTGTTACAAATGATTGCCCCGTCCTCTTCAGTCCATATCATTTCCCAGTCTGACATGGTCAAGTTATCAAATCGGTGCTTTTAGACGCTGGATTCATTTTATTTGTGACCAGGCAGTCCCAGAGATGTAAGATGCCAAGTATCTGTCAATAATCAACCAGAGGATATCTTATCTTTTTTTTCCTTGGCTAAACATATTGTAAGGGCTAACACACCATGAATAATAGATAGTCATAAAAAAAACACATCCCCTGTAAATCTGTCCCAGCTGTTACTAGGCTAAATTTATGACAGCAATATATAATCAACTGTTTTCAAGAAGAGGGTTACAAAAATACTGTGCTAAAAGTTGTGGGTCTAGCAAGAGATCTCTGCTTTCCGGCCTGTAAAGAGTCCATCTGGAAATGGAGAAATGTGGGAGGTGATGTGGACAGAGACTTAGGGGCTTTGTTTTTGTTTTAATCCACAGCCATGCTGTTGTGCTAGCTGTCTAACCTGAGACAACCAATGGGAACTGGATTTGCAGTCTCCGTGTTTTGCGTAGTGTCTGTCTGGTAAAAGCAATGCTTGAGAAGTCTGATTCTGCTCTCCCTAACCTCCATCTGTTGCTCTTTTTTTTTTTTTCTCCTCCCTCTATATTATGAGATGCAGATAAATCATTTGCTATGGTGGTTGAGATATTAACTGTTGTACTTCTTTCTGGGTATCTACTGCTGCATTAATGGAACCTGAATTCCCATTAATTTCCACTTGAATTTGGACTTGAGTTCAGCTTTCTGGTCATCTTTGTGGTGTCAGGCCTCATTCTGTTGGCTGCTGGAGCTCTTGGTTTTTAGTTATTTTCCCTGTTCTCCAGATTTTTCTCATGCTGCCTGTGTCAGGGGTCTGGCAAATCATAGGCCAGCACTTTTTTACCCTCAGAATATCTTTTGTAAAAACAATAGTTTGAATAAATGAATAGAAACTGTCTTTCAATTGCATTCTGGTATTTGAGACTTTAGGATCCATTTTTTAAGTGATCCTCTGTGTAGCAGTGACGGGTGCTATTTTTACATAACGACATGGCTCTATTAGCTATGACTCTGAGAAAAAGTTAATACTGCAAGGGTCCTGTTGTGAAAGACTGAGCATCAGAAATTGACTCATTCAAAAAAGTTTGTGTGGAAAAGTGGTCGTGTCACATCTTAGTAGGACTATATGTTAGGATTTAGGCTGACAAATGTTTCTTCACATTGCTAACAAACTTGGAGCAAGTGTCTGAAATGCCTCTTCAGAGTCTCAAGCTTAGTGGAATCCAGCATTATAGGAAGTCATCGAGGTGATTTCTGCATCCAAGCAACTCTATTGATAAAAATAACGTGCAAGTTCAGATAAGGGTAATCAAATCCTCAGGTTGTAAGATGATATCTAAAGGGGTTGGGAAAGCGTGCTCCCCATCACTCGCCAGTGGGGTTGGCGGGCAGCCAGGCTTCGCCATTGATTCGCCTGTCAAACTATTAGGTAATAAAAGTTCCATTCAGCATTAACAACAGTAATGAAATCCATTGCTCAGCTGTTTTCTTTTGCTTTCTTAAAAGCATTGTGTCTTGGAGGTGGCAGAGAGCAGCAGGTTATAGAATGCAATCTATTCTTCTGAGCTTTCTGCTCTTAGTCCTTCAGTGTTTTTAAAGTCTCTTGATATGGGTTAGGCATCCCAAAAGTGCAATTTCAATGGGCACACAAGCCTTTTCCATCTTTGACTCAGGCTCGTGATTTTATGGGAGAGGATTTTTCCTGCCAGAGTGGTCCGGCTGGTGTGGTATTTGACTAACAATGAAGATATATTAATACCATGCCCTGGAGAAATGACTGCTGAAACAAACCGTCAGGCCAGTGTAAGACTTCCTGTCGTCTGAGGGGATCTGGGCAAAATCTACAGCCACCAAATAGCAGATTTATACGCAGTGCTGTTGCAGCTGCAGTAAATCTAATGTCAGCTGTAACATGACAAAGGCAAAGCTTTTCAGGCATGTTGCAAGAATGGCTTTCAGTGTGGTGGGGCAGTGTTCTCTGATCCCAGGCAAACATTAGGAACTGTAGAAACACTGTGAAATTAAAAAGAATTTGGTCGGGGCAAGTAGCACCAAAATATTTTATTGGGCTGGGATGCAGGAGGGAGATGGGTTTGTTACCAGATTTGCTGCTGGTTTGCTTGGTGCTCTTGTTGGTTTTTTGGTTGCCCCCTCAATGTGTTGTGTAGTATGTATGCTTTCTGAATATTGTGCTTAGGTTTTTGAATAGAGGTAAAGGCTCGAATACTGCTTCAGTTTTGGAATGTAGGTAAAAAATGGTCATTCCTCCCTTTTCCATCTCTAACAGCTTGCTTACAACACAGTTAGCTAGAATGTTGCAGTGCTGTAAGCCTCTGCACCTTGGCCTTCCAGGTGTATTTTACTTGTTAACTTGAATATGCAGATCCCACTCACCTCCAGCACGGGCTGTTGGAAGCAATTGCACTTCAAGGGGAGAGAGAGACCCACATCTCCCCTCATACAGGAAAGCTACAAGTGCCATGAGATTTGAGCCTCTCGGCTTTGTGACTTTTTTATTGCTGGCTTCATGATTCACTGGTTCTGATCAAACCAATTTCCAGCAATAAACAGCAGGAAGAAAAAAAAAACATGTGTCATGTTGATAATACGATAAGTGAAGGGAGCAATGACCCTCAGTTAAGAGGAGGGTGAGCCAATCCTATTGCAAAAGAGATGGCTCATCCTGTTACATAGCATCACGCTGTCAGGAACTCGGGGCAGAAGAGAGATGAGAGAAAGCATAGAAGGAAGACAAAACGATGAGTGACCATAGGCACTGATTCAGGCAAGTGTGTGTACCACTCCCTCCCGTTCACAGGTCCAGGGCAGCTCTTGGAGCTGGGCCCTGCTCACTTTTACACTCAGGGTTCCACGTAGTCATTTGCTTTTCTTGTCCCTCTGCATTACATGCTATCACCAGACATCTTATCAACATTAGCACTGCCTTGAAGAGAGCTAATTTATGTGATAAGGCCTTATTGCTCATTTCTCAATCTGTATCAGCACTTCTTACTCAAAAGTAAGATTATGGTGATCAAAAACCTGCAGGACAGTCACCTTGGATAGTGTTGTACTCCTGTAAATGGTGTACGTGACGTAAATCTTTATCAGGATGTCATTTAACAGGGAAAGAAGCTATTGTACTTCTACCAGCATATACTAAGTATTTAACATTTTTATTATGTGGAGTTTATTATTTTAATGGATCACCATGATTATGCAGCTGCACTGTTCAGCAATAAAGAGAGGGACATTGCCTGGCTAAGTCTATTGGCCCTGGGTGAATTCTCAGTGGTGGTTGAAACCAAGCTGCTAAAGCAGGCCTCCTGTTGCTATCTTACTATATAAGGGTCTAAGCTCGATGGGAAAAGCTGGCAGGTTGTCCTGACAATAGTGAGTCTCAGAACTTTAATTGTAGCTGGTTTATTTTTATGAACAAGCCAAATCTCTCTAGTTCCCCTTTAAAAACAAGTGGTTTAATTAGGCAGTCTATTTATGGTGAGATGTGTATCTAAAGTGAAGGGCATTTCTTCATCATCTTCCTCTCTGCTAATGAAAAGCACAGTTACAATAAATTGCCTGCCTTGGGAGAAGTGTTGTATATCCATAGATTTTTAGTTTGATATGGAGGATGCCCTTAAACTTGATTTAACTTGACCTTGTGTTAATTTTTCCCACCTGCAAAATGTCTTGGATAAGGCGGAGACAAACAAAAGGAGGGGAAAAAAGTATAAAGTTAATTTCTCAGTTGCTTTGAACTGGAATAAACCTTAAAAAGACAATACATTTAATGTCTGTTTGATTCATAATAGCAAGCAATTTATTTGGGGGCATATTAACCTGGCACAGATACGTTTGTCAGGTGCTCTACTCTTTGCTGTGGATTTGGGGTTTTCAGCAGTGGAGCAAATGACCTGGCAAGACGTAATGTTGGTATCACTGGAGGTTCTCAAGGAACAGATTAGGTAGACATCTGTCTGGAAAGATGCAGCTGTAATTGATCTAGCCTGTGGCAAGGAAGTGGATGAGACTGAGTTTGAGAGCCTTTCCTGTGCTCTTGTTCCAGGGATCTGGCCTGCCACTCACTGTTGAACAGGTCAAGGAAAGGCAAACAGTGACCTGACTATTTGGAAAGTACCATCAGCTGGTTTTATGTGTGGGGATGCTGAAAGAATATGGGAATGCTGACAGGCTGACTGCGTCTGTGATGGCACATCGTGAAGCTTGCTTCTCCTTACGCCTTCATCCATGTGCGAGGCTTCTGAAGGAGCTTTCCACCCACCGTTGGATGGTGTAAGCAATGCACCGTACTCTTGCAGGCTGTTCTCTGGGTCTTGTTGCCTCTGGTTCCATCTTGTTCCCTTCCTAAAAAGGGAAGCATGGCTATACCGATCCAGGTGAGAGACCCATCTAGTCCTGTATTGGCTCTTGACAGTGGGTACAGTGCATAAACCAAGTGTGCGGTGATAATTCCTTCTGGGATGTGCTCTCCTGCTCTCCAGTGGAGATGTGTCCTGTGCTTAATAGCTTCCGATGGGCTTTTCTGTGAATTTGTCAAATTGTTTTCTGAACCCTTGGTAAGCTCTTGATATCCTTGGCATCTGCTGGCAATTAGCAGTTTTATAGGTTGTGGTTGAAGCCATCTGTGGTACTTTTCTTGTCCTGGTGCTGGGTCCTATTCTGAAAGCTTTAATCAGCCTGTGCTCTTTAATTTCGTCATAAGCAGGTCTCTCTCCTTCTCCTTTTGTGTTAGAAAAAGGTGAAGTCCACAATGTCAGCTAAGAGAGTGTTATGTTTGAAAGCAGGGGTGTGAGTTAGCAGCACAGGAACATTCAGATAAGGTTTTTCCATGCTCAAGCATATTGCAGGGGTTTTGTAAGTCACCACTGTGTTTGACCAGTTCTGTTTACTTAAATACACAATTTCTCATATGCACAATAAATTTCAAAGGCCTCCTTATCTCATCAGTGACTGAGGTCTCTATGGGAGGGCTTTTGCACTGAAACAGATCTGGAGTGTAAGTAATGGCATTCCCATGACCACATCATGAAGGATGTAACAACGTGGCTGTCCCTGCTCTGCCCTGGCTTCCCAAGAAAACTGTTAAGGTGCCATTTTGTGCTGGCTTTGGATTTTTCTTTTCTTCTCCCTGTTAAGGCATTACCCTGGGAACTTGCTCTTTCTCACAAGCTCAGCAGAGACTGTGACCAGAACTGAGCAACCCTGGGCCATGCAGTTCCAGACAATAGGGCACCTTCAACCTGAAACGGCAGGAAAACGTGTTGATTTTTAGCTGCCTGGGAGCCTTGGCCCCATGACTGGTTCAGCTTGATGCCTGGGGTGGGAGTCTTCAAGCAGGTCATTTGCCCTTTCAAGAAAAGGGGATGCAATCATCTTTACCAGGCAAGATGCTGAGAGGTGACTGGTGGTGTCTGTATACAGCTGGTCTAGAATGTAACATGGTCTACTATTATTATTAACAATTTCTAAATGAGAAAAATGGCAGATTGTTTTAAAGCCCCAGTTCAGAAATATGCATAAAAATTACAGAAGTGTTTAAATTGTTTAGACTCCCAAGTTCTGTTTTCAAAAACTACTTAGGGCTCCTGTATGCCTGATTACAGTTTGCTGTTAGGGAACTAAATGCCTTGGGAAAACATAATTTTCTTGCTTCACCCTGCCACTTCTGGGAAATCTTGCCCCAAATCTCTAGTTGGGGCAGACTGGAGTCTGTCCCATGAAAGGAGCCAGAAGGAAACTGGGGTCCTCGAGCTTGGTCAGAGTCTGCCCAAGGCGTCTCTTGTTTCCCGAGCAATGAATACGTACCTAAACAGTGGCCCTTTAAAGTAACCCAGAAAGTCATGACTGTTGCCTACGCAGTACTCACAGGGACAAAAGAACATTTCATAATTGTTTGTCCAGATAAACAAGTGTCAAGCCTGCACTATGAATTAGTCGTGGTGGCTTAAGTTAGCCTTGACTATCAGCAGAAGAACACTTTTTATTTGATTTCTCAGAAGAATGCCTGGGCTGCTCCTTTGCTCACTCGGTTAAGTAACACATGTGATAAGGTTTTTCTTGTGTCAGGTACTATTTTATACCACCTAGAGGAACAGATCTTTTGGTTTAAAAAAAAAAAAAAAAAAGTCAAGATAGCTTCCTAAATTCCAGTGGAGGTCAGTCAGTTTAAACCAGCTCTGGTCCTGAAGCTGGAAAATGACTGTAACTTCAGACAGGATTACTTCTTCTGTAGTCAAAGGTGGTAAGTGATAAGATTTGAAGTTGAAAGTTGAATAAGGCAAGCTCATAAGTCAAGAGACTTTCCAGGTATAAGGAAAAGCAAAGAAGGCAGGTTAGCTATACTTTAAGGTGCTGATTAAGTATGGAAGAGTCACAGCTCTCAGAGAAAGAAAAAAAAAAAATTCAGTCTGTCTTTAGTAATACCACTTTGGACAGTATCAAGATACTGATGCTGAATGGGTGGCTGCAAAAAAACCAAAACCCAAGGTGCTGGCAGCCTTCCTCTTATCTTAAGTGAAGAAATAACTGCTTGTTCATAGCTTGTGACATGTAATAATTCGAAAGTGGTTTGCAAAAGGATGAATGAGAAAAACAAGCACATTTGAGTAGGCTTTGCACTATGCGGATATCTATGCTGTCATCTCTGCTAGTAAATCCTTGCAGTATATAAACTAAAGCGACTGCCTTAGCCCAGTGTCCTGGCTCAAACGTGGATGCTGATAAAGGTATTAGGTTTTTTTGGAAGGAATGGAAAATAAAATTGTAGTCTTCCTATAGGCCCTAGTCCTATAAAGGCAGACTGTCTCCTTTATTGTGCCAGTGGGGCTGTCTAGGGCAGTAAATTCTTGCTGCATAGTTTATTGATGTTGATGTGAACAGTTGCGTTAGCTTCAGAAGGCTTAAGATCAAGCTCCAGATTGAAAGAAAAGGCCCATAATCTTTACAGATATGATTCATACTTCTGCAAAAGGTCAGTTTTAACTTGCCTATTGACAAAAATCTCAAAGTCCAGAAGTATAGTCAGTCCAAATGTATACTGCCTGCCAGCTGGAGATAACTCCGTGTTGGCCAATATAACACTACGGGCCTCCCCGATACAGCTGGTGAATGGCTGGTTATGTAGACCAGTGTGGGTTCCTGATCTGCATAATAACCCCAAATTGTCATGTAGCACTTTCTATTCATAGATTTCCAAGCACTTTGCCAAAGTACATTTCATTGTCTTTTACAGAGGGCAGAAAAGGCATACAAAGTGCAGTTACTCATCTGAAGTTCGCCGGTGGCAAGCTGTAGACTAAAAAACAGTTCTTGCTAGTTCTAGTCTAATACTTCTCAATGGATCACAGTGTTACTCCCAATATGGTAATTTATCAACAATTATTTGGAGTGTGTGGGATAGGGAAAATTCTAGGCCAATCTGATGAAGATCCCTGCTGAAAGCTAAATGAGTGCAGGTGAGGAGGAATTCTTAATGTATGGCATTGGAAATCAGAATAATGTATATTTGAGTGAATGCTTAGACTCTGATTCAATCCTGCAGCTGGTAAATGTGTACTGTTTGTTATGGGAACAAGGCCCCTTTTGCCCCAGTAAGAAAACCATGTCAAGAGAAGCAAGTGACTGTTAGACCTATCTTGCAGTTAGTGACTTTTGGGGTGAAGTAAACTTTACTTTCTTCTTTTACCTTTCATGGAAAATGTAGGGGCAGAGACTCTCCCAAGACTTCCCCCTGCCTTGAGTGTATTAGTCCTGGGACTGCTGGGAAACCAGAGCTGTGCAACAGACTGAACCTGCCGAGGATTGCGTCCCGCTGTGCGGTGGCCAAGCCATTGCCTTGATGGGAAGCCATGCAGTGGGAAAGCGTGAAACACTGCCGATCTCTCTGCTGAAGAGACAAGGCAGATCTGGCACTTCTGTGCTCCTTGGGGGACGTCCTAAATTTGATAGCAAAGGAGAAAACAAAACCAAATGCCACAAAACACAGGGTGCTAAAGGTTTCTGCTTCAGCCTTGTGGATTGTCCCTAGGTTTTGGTGCAGAGAGGTGAAAGAGGGCAGGATGCTGGTGCAGGAAACTCAGATCTTGATTTGTTTTATTTTTCTTTCTTTAAGGTGAAGGGCAAATATTGGAAGGTCAGTAAAAATGAGAAGTCACTTATTAGCAGCAATATTATTGCAAGTTTCTGAGTGACAGTAACACTTTCAGCCAGAAGCACCTACCTATATGTAAGAAACAGCCTTTATGTTAAGTGTTTACCTATGAAAGATGGGGTGCAAAGGGAAAATCATCAATTTGAATTTATAGATGCAGAGAACAGAGGGGATAACTGGCCTGCTCCAAACCACACAGGTGACATATCAGAGGAGACCTGGCCCTGCTCCAGTGCCACTACTTGCAGACTTGATCCAGCTTTCAATCTCTTGCCCCCTCCTGCCCCTCCTCCTCTCCCACTGTAGCACTGTAGTAACATGCTCTTGGAGCTGGTCCATCAGCTAGGGAGAGGCTCACAGCTTGCTGTACCAGGGCCTCTGCCAAGTGGCTCCATTAAGAATTGCTTTCATGATTACAGTGCTTATGCAAGTGGGGAGCAGGCTTTTGGGAGGATGTTTATATTGCACAGATCCTTTATCTTGCTTGGCTATCTCCTCGTTACCTGCATCGAAGAATTGCCTTCCTTAGTGGCCAATAAAACTAAATTGCTAAATCCAGCTTTGTGTAACCCTATTTACCTTTTGTACCAGATTAACCTTTATCGTATTTGCAAGTGTGTTGGGAAAGTAACATAAACAGAGAGGTAGGTGGTGAAGGCAAAGGCTAGCCTGAGAGAGCCAGCAGTGCCCTGTTTGCCAAGGGCCCACAGATAAGAGGAGGCTTGTGCCAGGCAGGTAGTTGGAGAAGCTGTTGTTGAGCTTGTGCTGATCAACACGATAGTCATAGGAGTCTTCCATGCCTTCACTGGATTAGCAGAAATGGCTTGGGTTTAAGGTAAACAGTGAGGAGCCCAAACATTGTAGAAATTATTGGTGGGGAAATGAGTCCTTAGGGCTGGCTTCAGCAGGCATCTGCCGTGGGTGACTTGGCAGTTGGGTCAGCGCCAGCCTAATGCTCTTCCCAAAACACGCCCAAGGCACTGTCACCATGCTGCCGCTCTCGGCCTGGGGCATCTCCCAGGGTGTTTTGTGGCAAGGTGCTTGGAGGATCTGTTTTCTGTGAGCTAGGAAAGGACTTCAGGTGGCAGGGATGTTGGCTGTCTGCTGGGGAAGACGCAGCAGGGACCCAGAGGACTAGCTCCGGTGGAATGATGTTGTGGCCTGTGTTCTGGCTGGTGTGTCTCTACTACTATGGACAGGAGGGTTTCCAAAAGTTCAAATGAGGGGAGCTTCCCATTTTTCTGAGAGCCTGCTCCATGGGGCTCACTTGGAGCAGGTCTGGCCTCTTGGTCAACTCAGTGACACTGTCTGATGGGAGCTGGACCAGTCCCTTTCATCTCTCTGGGAGAAAAAACTATTTTGCCTTGAGAGTATTTATCAGTGAACAAAACAAGTACTGCTTGGACAAATGCTTCCCTTCTCCCCCATTGCAGAACGTGTTCCTGTGCCTTTTGCCTCCTAGTGTATTTAAAACAAACGTGTCTATGAAACTCCACAACACTTACAGCCCTGGCAGAAATTTCTAGGATAGATTAGTCTTATAAATGGATCTCACGTGCAGTTTGGATTGGATCATGTTGAGATCTTGTTGCTTGAAGTTCAGATGTGTTTCCTACAAAGTGTGGCTGTACAGTTCTTAGACTGAGCAGCTGAGAAACGTGTGTGTTAATAGCTGTGTTGGATACATGTTCAAATTCTTTCCATAATGTTTTGTCCTTTCTAAGATTCAGAAAAAGAACTGAAGGAAAACTTATATGGATTTGTTCACCAATACTTAATTTCATACCAGGATTTCTGGAATTGTGGAATATTCAGTGAATTTGAGAGCAGTTTTTGCAGCATTTGGACAAGCACTTGCCATTGAGAGCTGTACTGTACCATCAGTGGGTTCACAAGGCTGTCTCATGAAAGGCAAACTGGAGCTCCCCTTGATTGTCACTTCTGTTTAATTGAATGGAAATACTTGCCCTTTTAAACTCTGACCTCCTCAAGAGGCTGTGTTAAGCTGAATCCTGCAATTTCAGTCGAGTACCTTGCCTCATCCTTGGAAAAGGAGGTCCCAAACCCTTGTTTCCAGTTAGATTTGACAGGGCAGGAGAGGCTTCCCTTGTTTCTGAAAGGAAGAACAAGGATGGCAGAAAGTACTGCTCACCTTCAGGGCAAGATTTTGGGGTCCTGTTGTCCTGAAGCAGGGAGCAAAGGGAAGGAGACCCCAAGAGAAATCCTGGGGGTGCCAGTGTGCCCAGTGAGAGGTGGGGTAGAAAGCTCATCTCCCAACCCTAACCTGGAAAACCTGGATTTGCTCTGGGGATGGGGAATCTGATCAAGCTTCCAGGCAAGGTGCCTTTAATAAAATGTCATGGTGAAATGTTTGCTTTCAGGAGAAGGGACGAAAGGATAGAGAATCAGCAGTCTTAGACTTGGGGCTAGACAAGCCAGTGGGCTTCCATGGCAACTGAAGGGCTTTTCTTATTTGAAAAGGGGTGGGGAAAAAAGGTGCTACAGTTCTGTTCAGCTGTTTAAACAGCTTGCTGTACAATAAGCTTTTGGGAAAGTGTCTTCAACAAGGGGATTTGGGGATGGTGCTCCATGGGAATCTGTCTTGGTCTACATCTAATCATGGACCCTTCTTCTGCTTCATGACTTCCTGAGAGTGTGTGGTGATAAACAGAGCAGCAGGATACAACTGAGTGCTGGCAGGGGATGATTTGGTGTAAAACAGTTTCTAGTGGAAAACACTTAAGTGGAAATTTTAGTCTTCAACTATTGCCTGTGTTTCAGATTGCTTGAATGGGTAAATGTTGGAGTGGCTCAGGATCTGGAGTCAGCGTTACTTCTAGGCCACTGGTTTGCAACTGAGCCTGTTTTATACTAAGGGAGGTCCCAAGCAGGTGCATACAGCATCATCTCAATGCAGCGTCATAGGCTGGTGCTGAATCCCTTCTTATAACTTATGCTCTAGCATAGTCTTTTCTTACGGTCATCTACCTTTGTCCATAAAATTACAGTGACTTAATCTAAACTCTTCCCTGTAGTCTGCTCCTGTTTCCTAACAGGATAGTGATAATATTTAACCACTTGCATCTGTTTTTTTACCCAAGATGTAAGTTGTTTTGCTTCTTGCATCACTACTGAAATTTATCCTGAATATGTACCTGGAAGCTGAATGCAGTCTGTATCTGACCAAGCCTTCATCAAACTGTGCTGTAAGCCTGTGTTGACAAACATTTGTGTAATTTCAAAATGTGGGGTTTTTTTAACCTGTTTAAAGTATTAACTAGTAAGCTGACATAAACCAAAAGACATGAGAAAAGTGAGCATGTAAGCATGTGAGCTTATTTTCTTTGGTGATTCTGCTGATTGTAGAAGAGACTTGGAACCAGACCCTGATAACAGCAAATTAAATGCATCAAAACCAATGCCTTCTCCTTTTTTGGCTTCAGCTCTGGTCTTGTTCTTACAGCCGTGTTATCTGTTTCAGTCCGGGATAAATACTGTGCTCACTGAAGCAATGACCAAAATCCCCACATTCAGCATGGATGCATCTAGACTCCCTGCATCCAGAGTGGAACTGAGCTTTACCCAGTCCTGAGCCTGGGATGCAGTTTGGACGTGGAAGAGGTGAAGCAATGGGAATGTGGTACCCAAGAATTTGGCACTTGAATGAAGACTGATTATTTTGAACTCTTTCCATCCTAATGTGCTGTTAGCAGTGGGAGTGTGACTTCTATGCAGCTCCTGTTTGGACACAGCCTTGCACAGCCCCATATCAGGTGTAATGTGGCTTATGTGGGACGTGATTCTGCCCCTCTACTCCGCTCTGCTGAGACCCCGCCTGGAGTACTGTGTCCAGCTCTGCAGCCCTCAGCACAAGAAGGACATGTACCTGTTGGAGTGGCTCCACAGGAGGGCCACAAAAATGATCCAAGGGCTGGAACACCTCTCCTGTGGTGAAAGGCTGAGAGCACTGGGGTGGTTCAGCCTGGAGAAGAGAAGGCTCTGGGGAGACCTTCTTGCAGCCTTTCAGTACTTAAAGGGGGCCTATAGGAAAGGTGGGGACAAACTTGTATCAGGGCCTGTTGCGATAGGACAAGGGGCAATGGTTTTAAACTAAAAGAGGGTAGATTTATAGATATAAGGAAGACTTTTTTTACAGTGAGGGTGGTGAAACACTGGAACAGGTTGCCCAGAGAGGGAGAGACAGAATGCAGTCAGGAGGAAAGAGGTGGAGCAACAGAACCCTTGCTTCCCCCGTGCATCTGCATCTTGGCTACTTAGCTGTGTGCTTGCCTTGCTGTATTTATTGCTGATGGCTCTTTAGAGAGAAGCAATCAATTTGTTCTGTTTCTGGGACACATGGAACAGAGAGGGGGTGAATCTAGTGGGCATGGTGGCCATGCAAAGGAAGAGCTGGTACCTGGAGCTTCCTGAGGAGTAACCCTTTCCTTTGTGCTAAGGTTGAAACAGGCACATGCTTCGTCTATTTCCTGAACAAAAGCCTCCAGCTCCTCAGCATGTTAGTGGACTCTAACAGGCCTAGTCACAAGTGACATAGTTTACATGGGATTTTGCCAGCAGGAGGTTTGCATTTTTTAATTTTTTTTTTTAAATAATTTGAGAGAGTTATATCACAGAACATGCAAGCTCAGTGGAAATTTTACTCTACTGGACTTTGCAACTTTTTCAGAGCAAGCAGCAGCCAAGCAGATAATCCCATCTTCTCATATCTGTGACTTTGTCCTTCCTGTCCTGGCATGCATTTGATTGTGATGTCTGTGTATGTACTGGCTCTTTCCAGTTGCTGGTGGGGACAAAGACATTGGGAGGGTATCAAAGAGCAGAAGAATACTGAGAGAGACCTGCAGCTGTTAATTAACCAGTATCACTTGCAAAGAAGGCTCACAGCAATAGGGAATGGTTAATAGCTCCAGAGATTGGATATTGGCAGGACTAGGCTTGGCTTTTGGTTTGTTTGAGTGGTGAAATAGTGAAATCACGTATAAGTGTCAAGGCTCAATTCTGAACCTGGGGAGGCAGAAGTACGGTGAAGTACCAGCCTCAGCCTTTTTCTACAAAGCTGTGAAAATCTTTGCTAATAGAAATCAAATGTGAAATAGAACATTTCTAATTGTTGGGTGAGAGAAAGGTGCGCAAGGAAAACTGTTGTTTATTAAAGTGAAAAATTTGCCTGTTGCTCCTACAACTAGTGTATTATTTCCAGGTCCATAAGGTACATGTCCTAGGAATAGAATAAAATGCAAGCTGGCCACAAATGTTTCCATGGAAGTGTTTTTATTAGAAAATTTTGTAGAAGTTGAGACCTTTGTGGAAAAGGATCCGATTTAATGAATTTCCTGTTCTGAAAGTACTTATGAAAACAAGTTTAAAGTTGTGGACATATGATTCCCTTTTTTATGAAGAGGGGCTTATTTTTTCCCCCTCCCCTCCTCCCGCTTTGGCACAAAAATTCATTTGAAACTTCATTTTATTTGTAGTTTTAACATGTTCCTGGAAAAAATGGCAATCAAATAAGAGTAAAAGGTCAGGCCTTTGTGGGGCTGTCTCCTTCCAGCTCCTTTCAGTGCTCCGCTTCAGGGTACTGGCGATCTGAGGTCTGTCCCTTGCAGCTGGTAGCATGTTGGTTGGAACAGGGAGAGGAATACAAGCAGGACCCTGTGAACACATAGTCCTGTGTCACCTCCTCCATCCTACCCTTGGGGAGGTAAAGAGGACATGGCTGCCTTAAGTTATGTAGGGGACAAACAGGAGCTGGAAGGACATGTGGCCCTTGGGATGAGTGTTGTGAACGGCTGTGTTGCATGGGTGTGTGTTTCCACCTGTCTCAGCTGCTGGAGACAGATCCCAACACTGTGCAGAGAGAGCACCAGCAAGCTACAGAAGTAGTCCATTTTGTTACATGATTTAACCCTCTACCATGCTTCTCAACTGGCCTTTTTAACACTCAGTAGCTGTCATTTAAACTTTTCCTGTCTTCCTAGGGATTTCTACAGCTGCCCCAAAATGTAACAACCTGCAGACTACAACAACTCCTTGCCCTCTTTTTCCCTCTAGGGAAAAAGGACTGTGATGGAAGTGCACCTCTCTCCTCCACTGCCTTCTGCTTGCCTTACATTTACTTGTAATGCTGTGCTCCTACCAGCCTATGTATTACATGTGTGCCAAGGAATCACTTGGTATGGCTGCTGACCAGCGGAATGATGTTGTCCCTAGACTTTGCAATGTCAGAGTTTTACATATAATATTATTTTTTGGTTTGTTATATTTTTTTTGTACTTCTCAGCATGTGTGGACAGGGCAATCCAGCTTCCCAGCACCGCCATGGCAATACTGTGTTGTGCTCTGTTGTACAGTGTAGACTTGCTCTGTTTTCTCTTCTCCCTGTTCCCCTTATCTGCCTCATCCCCAGACATGCACATGGTTCAATTTACTCCTTGAAATTTGCACTGGAATAGGAGCTAGGAGGTGTGTAGCTTCAGTTGGGAGAAGCATTTCTGTAACCATACTGCAAATCAGAATTTGTTTTCTAGACAAGGCTTAGTTTGCCCTTTGAGCCTTGATCTAACAAAGCTGGTGCTCAGCTTCCAACCTGCTTTTAGTGAGGTTACTCATGTGTGTGAATGTAGGCACAGAGTTAAATTGTGTTTGGTGTCCTGTGGAGAAAGCTGTATTTCAAGGTGAATAGTTCTCATGGGTTTTCTCCTCTATATCCAGTGTTTAGGACTGTAGTGTGAGTGACACGACAGACCTGACATGCTCTAGTGTGCTGAAAACATAATAGCATTCTATGGCTGTTGTCCTATCCCCTTCAGTATCAAGGAGCATGGCTAGATCAAAGCTGCTCTAAACTGTATAAATTCAAGAAAGTGGTGATCTTCTCTCCCTCTTTCTTAACTTTGGCCTGATAACCAGCCTACTGAAGCCAGAGAAGAGACTCCTGTTGAATGGATCAATTATGTAGGCTGGATTTGCACTAGCGTGTTTCAATGTTGTTCTCTAATATTTGGAATAAGCTTTTTTGCCAGTTTCCCAGGTTATGAGGGCTTGAGAAAATGTGGAGCAGCACAGGCAGTATGTATGCGAGTCACTCAGTGTGTGAAGCCTTTGCCCAGTCATCCCTGGATTTTCCACCTGATTTTGAGCAGACAGGTTGTGTTATGGAACAGGAGCAGATGAGTAAGTTGGTTACAGAGACCACTGTGCCCGTCTGTCGTAGACACATGTCTCCCGTTCCTCCATGATGACTGACCCCGTCACGTGGGGTCTGCAAACATGGCCAGACCTCTTCAGCGTGAGGCCTGCTCTGTGTGGGTGTCTGGGACAGATGAATATAAGTGACAGGAAAGGGCTTTTCCTTGCTTCTTTCCTGATTGCAAACATACTGACAGACCATAAAATATGGACAGTTAGGGAGTTATGGCAAAATTCAAGTAGATTCTCACCTTGTTCTTGCTTATGCCCCTCATCTGCTTCCTTCACCCACTGGCTAGTGGTTTCAGGTGCATCCTGACAGAGATGATGTTTCTGGTCTGGGACTGCCATGAGTGTAAAGATTCCCCACCTGTCTAGGCCTGACTTCCCACTGGCACCACTGTCTCGCTGCCAGCTGCAACTAATGCATGACTTAAATGACATGGCCACTGTGAGAACTGCTGCTGCCACTGTGCAGGAGATCTCCTTGAGCTCATTGCAAAAGATTGTAAGGAATGATTAATTTGGGATTTTATCCCTGCTTGTGCTTAGCTGGTATCTGTATTCAACCCATATGCCTATGAAGTCAATAGGCAAAACTCTTGCTGTTGCTTGGGGCACCAGGATTCATGAGGCAAAAGGTCACGAATGTATCTCGTCCATTCTCTGCTGTTACTTCTCATGGTCTTCCCAGAATGGTCCATCCTGAGTGCAGGCATTGATAGAGAGATTAGGAGGAATTGGCAATACCATGTATGCATGGCTTGTTAAAGTCCAGGCAAATAAGAGGGGCTCCGTCAACAGTGAAACACAGCAGGATGTGGAAAACGGAATTTGTATCGTCTGTTTTTGAGTAGCTGAGAACAGGATGGGACGCTCTGAACTTCCTATGTTATGTTTATAATTTTTCTCCGCTTTTCTTTGCATACTCTCCAAGCTGTTGGTATCTTGACTATAACTGGTCTACAGCAGGGAAATGGAATTTGTCCTGAACCTTAATTTCCCTTTTATTACAGTCTACTAATCTTTCCTCTTCTGTCACATGGAGATAAATATTGGTTTCAGAATTACAGAGCATGTCAGGACTAGACTCTCTAGTTTGTCTTAAAAATTTCATACAGTTTGTTTCATATGAGGAAATTAGTAAACATCTCTCATCTCAATGCATACTCCGTGGCATGTGTAGGAAACAAAGCCATTCTGACAGTCACAGCTGTGCTGTGGCCCCCTCAGCTTGGGGAGCGTGTTGCTGAGCCCCACAGTACTGGCTGGAAATGTCCTGCCTTCTCCCAACAAAGTACCCTGCTGTAGACCAGACAGAGACCTGACTGGTTCAGGAAAGTCTGTTTAACTCCATCTCTTAGATCACTGTTCTGTGAGTAAAAGCTTTCACAGTTTAGCTATTTAAAGTAGCAGACCAACAAAGGTTTTGGCAGATTGAACTTGATTTAGTAAGAGAGAGCGCTGCTTCTTGCTAGAGACATATCGGAGCCTTTAGTACTTCCTCAGGTTTCTTCTTTCTCCCCTCAATTTTGCTAGCACTTATTTCTACCCAGTATTTTATAAAGAAAATACTTTGTGGCAGCTTTAGAACAGCTATGTTAAGCAGGAGCTCCCTGCAGTCAAATCAGCCCATCACTGTCTCTGACCAATTTCAGGGTCGCTCTCTGAGGGGAGAAAGGATCGTAAGCCTCTTCTTGGCAGGTTCCCATCACCTGATCTTCAGCATTTAACTGTACGGGGGGCATGTTCTCCCTTTGCCCACAATGCCTGCCTTCTGCAGTCAGCTTTGACTTTCAGGGGGCTGAATCCACCTCTTGAAATTCTTCTGCCTTTCCGCTGACTCGAGAGAGCATAGGGAGTGAGAGGTCCTGCATGAAGAGAAAGATGAGGCCATTGACTAGCTGACATGGACAGAATTTGTCCCCTTATTTGTGGAGGACAGCTGGAGCCCTTGTTTGATCCTAAAAGACGACAGTTCCTGTCTAAGACCAAGCAGTCTGGGAAGATGCTTGGATTATTTCTCTTGCTTCTCCGTGGCAGTTCCCAGGCAGTGTACTGCCCCTTGCGCTGCGGGCAGAGAGGGAGGAAGGAAGAGGAGCCTGAAACAAAGGGTGAGGCTATGTTGTGTAAAGGACTGAACTGAACTGGTGCTCAGAAGCTGTGCAACAGGCTGTCCTGGGAACACCACCCTCGCCCTGGTCACAGATGCTGCTTTTCCTGACCTCTAACTGATGTCCCTCTGCAGTCCTGGTGTGCATGGAGTCCTCATCTGTCTTCCTGTTTCACAGCCAGGATGTGATGATCTCTTCCAGTCTCACGTGGCCTGGGCTAGACCAGCTTTCCTCGTCTAGCATGTGCCCTGCTTCTGGTGAATTATATTTAACTTCAGCATCATGTGCTCTCCTTCCTGCTGCATTGCTGTAACAGCTTATTCTGTCAATATATTTTATCCAAAAAAGGTACCGAGGGACAGAAAACATATGAAGTAGTCCATGGCCAATGAGCCATCTCCAAGAGACACCCCATGAGGCCTGTGACTCCACTCTTCTCTTGGAGGAGTTCCTGTTCCACCTATGTTCTTTCACCCCCCAAAATCCCCTTCAGAGGAAGGGGAATGGTGGTTAGAGGCAGCCTGAAACAGAATTAGCAGGGTTGGAGAGGGAAAGGGAAACTGTTTGGCTATCTTGTCCTGTTTGATATGTTGCCATAAAGTTATTTAAGCTTCCTGCTGTTTATCGTAGGACTAAATGAGATAATTAAGTGTATACAGAGATAGAACTCCATTCATCTGAGGTCCTCAGTATCTTGGAAATGGTGTTGTGGCTGCTTCACAGACAAGCCAGTCTCTCTCCCTTGCTTTCCTTTAAGTGTTTTGCTTCTGGTACGGGTCATATGGAGAGCTCTACCTGACCTTAGCTGGGGCCAGGATCAAAGTACGTTGCCCAAGGTCCCAGGGTGAATCCATGATACAAGCAGAGCCCTCAGCTGTGAATCCCTGCTCCTCAGCCCTCCCCCTCTCCTTCTTGACCCTGGTGTTGTGTACCCTTTCACACACAGTCCGTTATCTTCTGTTTCTTCTGCCTGTTTTTCAGAGTGAGTGACAGGAGATGTACTGCATGAGGTAGTTAACTCATCTGTGAGAAAAGCTCTGCAAATGGTCTATCTGCAACAGTGCAGGAGCGCTGAAAAAGTGTCATTAATTTCTCTTGTCCTTTATAAGTCCTTGGTTTTCCATAGCGGGGCCTGGGATACACTGCGGAGAAATCCATGAGTAGGCTGTCACACACTGCAATGTATGATCACAAGAGTGAGGAAGACCCTGTGGGATAGTGCTGATATACTCTGGAAATACTAGACCTGAGTGCATGAGGTACTGTGGTAACCCCCTAGGGCGGTATCCTGTCTTCCAAGCAGAGCAAACACTCACTTTTTCCAGGCCTCATTTCTACCATTCCGTCCCTGTACCTTGAACAATCAATTTCTCTGTTAACTTTTGGTCAGTTCAGGCTCTTCCATGTCAGAAATGTTAACCTCATGGAAATTAAACACTCCTGGTGGGTTCCCAGCCCTCATAGTAGTCAAATTCCAGTCCTTGAGCCCCCCATAGCCTTTAAGGTGTTCAGTCACGGAGTGTTGCCATTTAGTGGCAAAATTGGTGCAAGGTTTGTTCTGCGATGCCCTGCTATGATTGCAAGCATCCAGCCTCAGACAGTCAGACCTGCCTGTTGAAGCAAGGTCATCTCCTGAGTTGTGCACCTTGAGGAGGTCAGGGTAAAGGTACATGATGCTCCCAGCCTAGATGTTCCAGGGAGAGGAGAAAGCATTTTTGTGTGCATTTTTGGAGAAAGAGTAGTGTCTGTCCCATGAGACAGTGTTATCCTTTGGAGATTTGTGTTAAAGTTCCGCATTTTTAGTATTTTTCTTTTTGTAGTATCCATTGAAGAAAGCTCTTCTTGCAGAAAGACTGTCCTGGCAGAGTTGGGAGTATCGCTTTGGGAAGACAGCAACTCCTTTCTAGTTGGAAGAAGCTGCAAAGCTGCCACAGTCTAGCTTTTTCTCTAGTGCAAAATAATTCTTCCTGAGCCATAGCTGTAGAAACTTGCTGTTCTGACTGATGTGGATGCTTGAAAGCACGCACAGGCACCAGGAACCTGCAGTTGTGAGAATATATATATGTAGTTTAAACATTAATTCTGTCTTTCTGGCAGTGCTAGGAAAGGGAGAAAATTTTACAGATTTTAAGAGACTGTCAAGGCAAATATATGTTCTTCTGAAGTCTCCCATACCAGGCACAGTGCTCCCTCCTGCACAGAGCCCAGAGCTGGTCAGGAGAGGAATGCAATGACAGTGCTATGTGTGCTCCCTGCTCTATAGCTGTGGTGGTTATTATTTTGAAAACCTGCTTACTGGTCTACAGAAGCAAAATCCAAAGTCCTTGACTCCTGAAATTCTTCATAAAAACACTTCCACCATAAAAACACTTCCACCAAAAAAAGAGTTGGGTTTGATCTACAGTCTGAAATATTTGACTAGAACATCAAAGTGAGTTTGGAGAGGAAGGGTTACTTGGTAGAATTGATGTTGCAATTTACCTGACTCTTTTCCAACTCTAGATATTTCTGACATGGATGTTGTAATCAAATTTCTAAATACCCATATTTCCCAAATACTTGGCATTTGGCTTTGTTTTTCATTGGATCCTTCTGAAAAGTCAGTACTACTAGGCAGTTTGATATAAACAGTCACTGAATCATGACAGTGCTCTTCTATACACATTTACATATGCTTATAGGAAACAGGGCCATGATCTAAAGGCTGTTCTGATCAGTATCAGTATGCAGGAAATTTAGGTAAAAATCTTTTTGATGGTTATTACAGTATAACTAAGCTGATAACTATAGTGCTCTTCCAAGTCATTAAAAATCTGCTTACAACTTCAACAACAATAATGACGTCTTAGGTTGTTCTGTTGGTGCCCATTGCCTTGAACTGCTGCAGTTTAAGGGCCCAATCCAGCCACTACTGAAGCTGAAAGAGATCTTTTGGTTGGCCTTGACTGGCCTTCATAGAAGCAAAGTTCTTCAGACACACTGGCTGTAGTATTTCTCCCTTGAACAGAATTTTTTTAAAGATATGCGTGAAAGCTATCACAGGAAGACTTCAAGGTCTTCCCTCTTCCCTTCAACACCTCCCCATCCCTGACTGTAAGAGAGAACAGCAACTTTTCTGTACAACATGCAGCTTGTTCTTTTAAAATCAGATACAGACTTATAGCTAAGCTACTGAGACTGAGAGTTACATGCCTGTTAGAATATTTCATGAAGAGAAGCTGGTCAGCATGACAGTGAGACTAACTTGGGTTTGGAGGCATCAGGGTACGTGGTTGGTGACAGTGGGGACTCACAGGTCAGAGAAGGGACTAATGAGCTTGAGTGAGTCCATTTTCTAGTGTCTGGGAGGATACTGATCTTGAGGGAGCATAACAACCTAGTGGAACAAGATCAGAGAAAGAGGTCCCTTGTGATATCTCAGATCAAACAGCCAGAATAAATGCATTTCAGGTCCAAGGCTTATATTGTACCTGTGCACAGGAGATGACCTTTTCTATCCCACAACCACTTTGTGGAGACTCAGTCCCACCTCATGAGGAAAAAAAATGAGCTGCTTTTTTGTAAGCGTGCCCTACATGCTGTTATCAGATATATGTGCATGCAAATAAAGCACTCATCTATTTACATGGCTTATAGTTGGTAAGCAAACTAGTGTGAGTCTTCTGCTATGTCCCTTTGGAACAGGCTCCAACAGAGAAAGCAAGACTGGGAGAGTTGGCCTGATGTGGGGCAAAGCCTGCTAAGAAGGCAATATGTTTGTGACTATGCACAGATAAGATCTTGCACTTAAATAGCACTTCATATTCAAAGTGGTCACTGAAGAAATGCTATCCCGCTTTATCAGGATGGGAAGTGAAGAACGCTTGCTTCTTTCTTAAAAATTCCAAAGTGACTAAGCTCAGGAAGAATAAACAGTAACTATTTGCCTATCGTCAAATCACTGGGAATAGGCCTTTTCCCAAGAGCAGCTACAAAGTCTTTGATGATGACTCTAGTTTGGGCTGTACATGTTACGTTACATCCAAGACCTAGTCCCTAAAATAGCGCAGTGCCCTAATGCTGTGCTTGCATGCTGCCTCACTGTTGAGTCAGACACCACTTCCTGAAGAGCTCACGTTCTCCTTGCAGGATCTCTGCTCAGCACTGCCCACATCCAGTCCTGTTGCACTCTGAGAAGGGCACGTCGTAGCCTGGGGTCAGATGGTTGCAAGCTGTGCTTATGGTCTTTGTTCCTAAGGCTACCAGGATGATGCTTTCCCATCCAAAAAGCAGCCAGATGACTCTCCCTCCATCCCCTTTGCTTGCTTACACACAGCTGTACTGGTCAGGACCAGCCGCTGAGTAATTCCCTTGCCTTCTCTGAAGGGTGTCATCTTAAAAAGGGCAATGACAGATGGTTTTGACACAAACTTATGAAAAGATGCCCTTAAATAACTAGGCCAATTGTTTAAATCTGAATAAGGTTTAAGGAGCTGTAGTCTCCAAAATTTTTGATGGCATACCCCTTTTCCTCAAAAGTTGCCATTGGGAAGAACATCTTTAGTGCATATATCATGTAAACCTTATTGTCTTTTACTTAGTAATGCTAAGAATCTAGAGCTTAACTGTTATGGAAAATCATTAAATTGCTTGTGGACTGCTTGCTTCTACTTTGGTGAAATAAAAACTCAATCTGGGCTTCCACTGTACAAACAGGACAGGACAACTGGAAAAGGTTTATTGTTCAACAGTTTATTTCCAACCCTATTAGACTCTATTTATTACTAAGCCTAATAGGCTCTATTTATTATAAAATCTATTAGACTCTATACATTAATAACTCTGTTAGACTCTCTTACTAACTCTATTAGACCATATTTATTTCCAATGCTATTAGGCTCTATTCACTCTGTAGCAACTCTCCCTACTCTCTCTACCATGTGCTACACCGGGTCCAGCCCCATCACCTGCAGCCGCAGCGTTGGTGGCACAGGTGCAGGTGAGACAACGTGGGGCTGTTGGGCTTTGGCCATGGGCTGGTGTTGGCATGGCCGTGGCAAGGGCTGCTGCCAGCACAGGCATTGCCAGCCGGGGGTTGTGGCGGGGAGTGAGGCCAGCCCAGGGGACCAGCCCAGCCGCTGCACCGGGCTGCACAGGGGGCAAGGTGGGAAAGGCCAGCCCTGGTGCCAAAGGTGGTACCTGTGGTGCGGGAGGTGCAGCCTGGTGCGGTGCCAGAGCACCAGGCTGGAGGCCAGCTGGGGCCTGGATGGTGGTGCCAGGGATGGGGCAGCCCAGAAGCTCTCCCTGCCTGCTGCTCCAGCAGGGTCAGGAAGTTGGGGGGGAGCCGCTGTGTCTGGAGATGTACGGGCCTGCAGATGTGGGGATGTGTTTTATCGATTAGTTGCTTTACTTTGGCAAGTATGGACTTTCTGTGAGCAGACACCTGCATGCCCTGTGGTGGAGCTGGTGCAAACACCTCCTTTTCCACCCCAGCAGTGGTTCCCCATGCAGGCTGAAGGTCTTGGCAGCTTCTGGGGTGCTTTTCCTCCAGCTCTGCATCTAGGTGCAATGCAGCCGGGTCTCTCCTTTTGCGTCCCGCTCTTGGCTTGCATATATCCAGCACCTCGAGATGATCCCTTTTAATGTTAGGGCTATAATAGGAGCATAAAAGCTAAAAAATCTAAGACTCTAAGCTTGATTGTTGGGCAAAATGATTCAAAGTGCTTGTGGACCTGTTGTTTCTACCTTGACAGGTGAAAGTCTGGTGAGTCTGTAAACTCAGCCTGGGCTTCCACTGTACAAACAGGACAGGACAACTGGGAAAGGTTTATTGTCCAAACACTTTATTATCCACTATTCTAAGTTTTGCAGGTGCAGGTGGGGCAGTGGGGGAGCGTTGGGCTTTGACTGTGGGGTGGCCTCGGCCTCAGCAGAGCTGAGGCTGCTGCCAGCACGGGCATTGCAAACGGTGGATCATCCGGGGTTTGGCTGCCGGGTGGCGGTAGAAAGAAAAGGGCCACAGGGGTGAACCGCTCACTGCCCGCTGCTCCGGCAGGCTCTGGAAGCGTGGGAGCAGCTGCCGGCGGAGACGGATGGGCACTGCCGAGGCCGGGAGGTGCTTCAGCCCATCGCTTGGTGGGTGCGGTTGTCACGGGTGGAGACGCCCGCGTGTCCCCTGCAGGCTGACCATCTGGGCTTCTGGAGGGGTGCCTTTCATCCAGCTCTGGTGGCGCATCTGGGGCTCTGCGCTTGACGCCAACTCTCCTCTTGCACTTTTCCAGCAGGTGGGGATGCGCTCTGTTAAAGCTGGGGTTGTAGTAGTAGAGTATCTAAAAAAAGCAAAGGAGAAGATGGTGGTTAGTTGCCACCATCCCAAGACTGGAAAACCCCAAGCTACGAGAACTAAGAGTCTGAATTGCAAAAAGGAGCATGGCTGTCGGAAAGGACTCTCGGGGGCATCTGAAAGCTAAAGCTCAGGCTGAAACGTTACGTGACCATTCCGTTCAGGCATCGCCACCCCTGGGGCTCTGCCGTCTGGGAGCAGAGCAGTGTAGGATTTCCAAAAGCATAAGAACTGCTTTCAGAAGCCAAATACCACCACGACTCTTCAGCAACTTCAGCGTGGATACGAGCAGGCAGGTAACACTGTGCTCCTTAGACGTATCTTCTCGGCATTCAGCAGGTGCCGCAGGAAGGTTTCAGGTTTGCTACAAAAAGACGCGTAGCGAAGACACTACAAGAAATGGGGCTGCGCTGAGTCTGTCTTTCCATTTAACGGGTTCAGACTCAGCGGATATAACCCAACTGCATTTTCTCTGCCTTTCTACTAGTCAGAAAGACTACCTCAAACCTTCCTGAAAGCGACCTGAGGAGAAAAAACCGGACCGCTCGCTACCATCCTCATCTCCCGTATTACAAGGCATCATTTGAGGTGACGGTGCGTCTCTCCCCCAAGACGGTTGTGAGCGTCGGCTGCTGTGCAGAGCAACTGCCGTACCTGGCTGTGAGCAGAAGCTGCTGCTTCTTCTGCCAGAAACTCGGGCAGGGAGGCAGATGGCTGGAAATCCCGTTGTATTTTGGTGAATCCATAGAGGTTCAGCTGTCGAAGGAAACTCTTCATGTTCTGCGTGGCAAAAACCCGCAGAGGCCCTCCCCTGCCCAGCACCTCCTCTTTGAAGAGTTCTTCATCGATGGCCAGGCATTTTCCACCCTCACTCCACCAAACGGACCGAAACTGCTCGCTTTCCACCATTTTCCAAAGCTTCTGTGGAAAACAGAGGGTCGAGAATCCGTTGGCTTTGCCCATGCTCTCGCTGGAAACAGGAGGGACTCATTTGGTCTCGTGTCCCTCACTGCCCGGTTGGACACCCCGCTCCTCCTTTCTTGCTGGTACGGCAGCGTCACAGGGTGCTCTCCCCCACTGTCCTGGCGGGCCAGGAGCAGTCATGTCTGCCGACTGCCCCGGCTCATCTGGAGCAGAAAGGGATGGTGTTTCTGTGGGGGATGGCTGCCTTTTCCTTTCTTTTGCCACAGCTGGACCGAAGTTTCCCTCGCTGACTGTGGCCCTGGACAGCCAGGCCTTGTCCTGCCAGTCAGGAGGCAAAGGCCAACTGGCGCCGGCTGACTGTGGGTACCAATGGGATATCCTGACATGTCACTGTGATGCCTGTGCTGCATAGTGGTGACATCACAGCGTGACACGGTGGTGATGTTTGACAATGGTGCCCTGGCAGAAGGGGAGCCGCCAGAGGAGAAAACGCTGAAGAGCACTTGTTGCTTTTCACTCCCGGAGCCACCGGCGGTGGGAGTCCAGAGCCCAGAAGTCAATAAAGCTGTGTTGAACGGCTGTAGGCAATGAGAGGACCGTGCTGTGTCCGGTCGTGCACAGGGGAGGTGCGGGGACAGCTGCAGCGTTGGGCATCCCAGTGCCCCGTTTGGGAAGTTTTCCAGCTGGGCAGCTCTGACACCTGCAGAAATGTCCTTATACTCTTTGTTGTCATTTCACTGAAATGGTGTCTGTAAGGAAATATGATCCAAGATATTTTAGGTACCTAATCTGTGCAGTGACGTCACACAAAGAGCAGCTGCAAGTATGTAGGAAGAAGCCTCCACTAGGTATAGGAGAAGGTAGTCCAAAGCACAGGGAAAGTGTTAGACAAAAGGAGGAGGGGCAGTTATCCAATCCTCAACTTTTTCAAGTGGTATTAAAATATTGCAGAAAACAGCAGGAATAAAACCTTTTCTTAAAAATCATAGAATCATTTAGGTTGGAAAAGACCTTTAAGGTCATCAAGTCCAATCATTAACCTAGCACTGCCAAGTCCACCACTAAATCGTGTCTCTAAGCACCACATCTACACATCTTTTAAATACCTCTGGGGATGGTGACTCCACCATTTCCCTGGGCAGCCTGTTCCAGTGCTTGACAACACTTTTAGTGAAGAAATTTTTCCTAATATATAATCTAAACCTCTCCTGGTGCAACTTGAGGCTGTTTCCTCTCATCCTGTCACTTGTTACTTGGGAAAGGAGATCGACACCGACCTTGCTACAACCTCCTTTCAGGTAGTTGTAGAAAGCAATAAGGTCTCCCCTCAGCCTCCTTTTCTTCAGACTAAACCACCTCATTTCCCTCAGCTGCTCCTCATAAGACTTGTTCTCCAGACCCTTCACCAGCTTTGTTGCTCTTCTTTGGATGTGCTCCAGCATCTCGATATCTTTCTTTTAGTGAAATGCCCAAAACTGAATCAGAATGAAAGAAGGAAGGAAAACTATTGGGCAAAGATGTGACAGGATCAGCATAATCTTATACCTTTTCGCTGTGGTAATGCAATGAAGAAGCATCATCTCCACTACAAAGAATCCTTTTCCTGACATCTCCTGCTCTAAAGGTGCCACTTCCTAGCACAAGACAGGAGTCAGGGCCAACCTGTTGCCTCTAACTTATTTCTGCCATGGACATGGATAAGAAGGCCGTGCTCGCGTTGAACCAGCTCCATTTCCAACCGTTATATGCTCCACGTTGAAGAAATGACCACAGGCCATCTGCTTATCAAAGCAATGCTGAAGGGAGCAACTACATTCTTAGTAGTCTTAGTTGAGAGAAACAGCCTGTTCTTTGTTGTAATTAAGAAACAGTCTAGTTGGACAGTCTAGGTTTCAAAGACTAATTTCTCCAAAACATCTGTTGTCCAAGAAAATCTATTGAATTTCTCTTCAAATGAGAAAATGCTGTACTAACACCAACTGGTTCATATTTTAAATACTGTAATAATTGATACTAAAGGTATATTGCAAAAATTTGGTAATTAAGACTGAGTGATGATACTTATACCAGCTAAGGAACAGCTATAAAATCTACAGCTAATGCCTCTGGCATAGATTACATGCACAATACAAGTGGAAATGGTTTATTAAACAGCTGAACAAATGGGAGAGTGTGTGGGGGGGTGTTGCTCAAGAGGAATTAGAACATTAGAGAGGAAAAGCAACACTAAACTCCCAAGCCGGTGCAAAAGTTGAAATATTGACATAATAATTGATGTAGCAAACTTAAAAATATCATGTCAGTTGTTAACCATTCTAGTGCCAAAAAAAAGCATTCAGTTCTTGCCTGAAAAGCTGAGCGCTCCAGTGATGATGGCGATTGTGGCTGAATAGAAGCAGCAATGAGGTCCTGTACTAAGACATACCCAAAATCAACACTTAGAGAAATCAAGTATATATTGAAGACCTGAACGACACAGGCATTTCATACAGAGTTTTTACAAAAATACTTTTAGATAATGTTTATGCTGTACAGGACTAGACTTTTAAACAATATCTGATATTGCTACAATGTTAATCTAAGTACTAGAAACGCAAGTGTGAAACCAACCCGTTAGGAAGGTTCACAAATTATACAGCTCTTATCTCTCTGGACAAGAAGTGCCAGAATGGTTAGAGCATCAAGTCTGGAAAATGAGAAGAGCGCCAACGTTTAGGGAACGTTTTCCAGAATGTTTAGGTCATCACAAGTCAAATATTCTCAAATGAAACTGTAACTTGGTCAAAAATGTGGTGTAGTAGGTCTGGGGGAAGGAGACAGTTTTGTAACGGTGGTGAAAGTACAGGTTAAAGACCATGGTCATTGCCATGAAAAGGAATATCGTCTTTTAGAAGGTACTTAGACGAAAGAACGATTTTAGTAGATCAATGCGAAGTTTTACGTCAGCAGAATTGAGAAAGCCTTGAAAAAAATCTGCACTGCTAAAGTGCATTTGCTGTTTACAAAATAAGGCTAACCTTAGTGAGTGGGAGCAGTCAATATTGTACATAATAATGAAGAGTAAAAAGAGAAACTATTTGTATTTCACAATTGTCCAACCACTGTGTTAGAAGAAAATATGAACCTTACATAAGGAAGTGAGCTAAAGAAAGAATATGAGTACATTCTTTTTTACTTGCTTCCAGGAGAGTATGGGGTTTAGTACAAAATTATTTAGAATATTTTTATATAGTGTGTATTCTGAGTACCTGGT
Source organism: Balaeniceps rex (assembly GCA_013401315.1). Taxonomy (NCBI): domain Eukaryota; kingdom Metazoa; phylum Chordata; class Aves; order Pelecaniformes; family Balaenicipitidae; genus Balaeniceps; species Balaeniceps rex. Next base: position 204,043 of record VYZW01055530.1, read on the forward strand.
GTGTACAATTTATATCTGTAAAATATTATCCACTGTAACATTTTCATTATAATCCTGCATTTGACTGAAATCTCTGAAGGTTGATCAAAAAACTGTGGGGAATGGAACTGCCCAGCCCATATCCTTTCTTCCACTTTCTCTGAGGAACTTCCTTTTTCTTTTCTTGCCTCTTGCTTTTGATGGTGTAATAACTGAGCATTCAGCTCCCTGTGAGGCTGGGGAAGTGTCTGGGCATGGAGTGGAAGAGTCCTGGGACAGATGCTCTGTGGCCACTAGTAGAAGAAAAGCTTTGCTGTAAGGCTTGCTGCAGTTTTAGGTAGAGCGGTGTTGGTGGCTCCCATGTCCTCTTCTCACCTTGTGTATGCCAATATAGTTCTTTGGGAGGAAGGCAAAGTTGCAGAGAAAAAAGGAACGGGCAACTGACTTAGCCATGTATGTGGCCTTCACTAGCCACGTATAGCTAGGTGGAATGGTGTGGGACTTCTGCCCAACTCCTGATGCTTGCCCATTTTGAAGGTCTCTGGGCTTGGGACCCTCAGATGTACAGCTTAATGTCTATACTGTTGATGGCCTCTGTCCCACAGCAGGTTGGAAACAGTGCCTGATGAGCTTATTATTCATTAAAGTACGTGTTGGGGAAATAAGTACGTGACTCCTTTTCCTGTCAGCATCCTGGGTACAGCTGTGGAGCTCATCTCTGTGCGCAGAAAGGCAAGTTCTCCTTCACTGGGTGTTGCTGTAATTGTTGTGTTGTATTTTTTTGTACAAACGCCCATTACCACACTATCTGAACACCTGCGAGGAGTTGCTGCACCAGGATGTGGTCAGGTTCAGAGGTACACAGACTGATGAATATCACATTCTATCTCTTTAATTGCCACCCCGTGCAAATCTTTTTTTGGCAAATAAATCAAGGAGGGACATTGGTGCACGATTCATTAAACATAATGCTCAATACAAGGAAGGCAGGAGTGGACAGGTGGAGACAGGACTTTGCAGCTCTCTTTGCAGCAGCTTGGAGATGACCGAAGCTTTCTTTGAGGTTGACAGTAGTTTCCTGTTCTATGTTTTACTGAAGGATCTGAAGCAGCAAAGCCCAATGTTTTTGGAGTAGGTCTCTCTGTCACCACCTTCCTCCCTACCACAAGCCTACCCACCTCTGGTTTCCCTGTCCTTCTTGTCCACCTCCCTACAACTGCTCCTGCCTTATTCCCACCTCAGGCTCCTGCTTTCTTGCCCAGCCCTGCTTCTAGGTGCAGCCAAGCAAATGGGGACCCTAAGTTGGTAGGCCTGGGGAATGCAGCAGCTTGAGACCTGCTCCACATCATGCCTCACTTCTGGTTTTGGCTTATGTGTCCTTGGAGACCTGCCTAGTGAAAAGAAAGAGGCTTCTTGTAGCTCCCAGCAAATTTTAGAGCCACCTGAAAATCACGAGGACTTGTAAGATTGTAGGAATGTGGGAATGAGAAATAAATGGAAATGTTTAACTTTGTTACTTAAATAACTGTTTACAAACAGGAGAAACTTATCTCTGCTGATAGTAAGATGTCCATACACGAGCAATGAGAAACTCACCAGGCCAACCTTTTGGTTGAGTGTAGCTCAGTGGAGCAGCAGCTCTGCCTGAAGACATCCTGCCCTTCCCTTCCCTGTCCCCCTGTTCTCTTGACTGCAAAATGGGGGTGATGGTGTCTGGCTGCATTTGCATCAGCCAGCAGTGATGAACAGTAGCCAGAAAAAACGATGTGTGAAGCCTAAACTCACCTTCAGCATTCATACTGCTTCAAGCTTGTGTTTTTTCCCAAAGTGCATTTTCAACTAGTCTTAATCTGCTTGCACCTTTTGTTTGTGTTTGGCAAATAACTACAGCTAAACTAATAAATCAGAAATTAAATATTTCATATGGAAATATTCAGAAAACCAATGTGTGGTGGTGCTCTTTCCTGTAGTTAGCTGGTGAGAGCACAGCTAGATGAGGCACAAGACCCCGTTTCGAATCCCCTCTCTATATTTAGATTCAAAATCTGGATTTAAAAGTCTCCTGTGCCACAGAATGGCCTTCTCAATTGACTGGGGGCCATTTTGTGATGGGTTTTTCTGCCTTTCTAACCAAGCTCCTTGTGGAGGTGGGTGCAGTCACCAGGGGCCAATCTGTCACTAACCTGGAAAATGGCTTATCTCTGGTGTGCTGGAACAGCTGTCACTGGGCAGTCGTGCCATTGCAAAATACTCTGTTCAGCTGCATATACCTTACTCATAAGTAGGTGTTCCTTTTCCTCTAATTACTTCTGTGCTACTGTTACTTCTAAGTACCTTGGAGCACTATTAAGTAGTAATAACTACTGATACATGTGGGATAAATCAAGGTTAATAAGTAGCTCGTTAAGGGACCTCCAGGAGGAGCACAGAAAGGGGGTTTTGTCTTGTGCAATGTATAAAGCTCCCCTGAAGGCAGGCTTACTAGCAGAAGAGTTATACTCAGAAGACAAGTGGTTTGGTTCCTGGGTATTGGACTCTGTCAGGTCAGTGAGTGGGAGAGCAATACTTACAAGCTGAGCCTTGTGTTTGTTTTATTTTTGTATTTATTTTGGTTTGCTTGTTATCCAGAGGTCTTTGAAACCAAATGGAAGCTCCAAATTGGTGTTGAGTCAAGCCATTGGTCTGGCTGTGGGTATTTGGAAATGAGCCAGTGTGATCAAGATGGATTGCATCACTCCAACCTGCTTTGAGTACTGTATCCCAGACCTCTTTCTTGTACTGTAAGGAGTCTTGTGTCTTCCTATTATGCTAAGGCAGTGAAATGAAAAGCTGAGTGAGCTGCACCTCTGCACAACACAGTTGCATGGGGAAGGGTTTCTAGGTAAGAACACAGTGGAACACTTGCGCTTGCTAGCTGGAGCTCCTGGTTTGCTGCAGCGCTTGCAGTGTCCCTGCAGAAACTCTCCTTTAGATGGGATGGAGCCTGCAGGTGCCATGGTCTGTGCCACAGGGCGAGAGGCTGCTCTGGGGAGAAGCAGAGGCAGGAAAAATAGTATTTTGGCACCTGGATTCCTGTTGTAGGCCGTGTGCTGTCAGTGTCTTGTTGCCCTCTAGCTACCAGCATAGTGAATTTAACTGTACACAGGTCAAGAGCAGAGCAAAGAATGCAGAAGCTGTTTGGGTTGTGGTACTGGGTATGCCTCGAAAGCCAGGCGTCCAAACCCATCTGTAACTGTGGTGTTCTGCTACTCTAGCTACCCTGTGCAGCTGCTTGGAAAAGGACACGTAGGAAAGGTTTCTTGCAAGGACCTCTGGCATTGCTTAGTTACATACTAGTTGTATTTGCCCCAGTGTTGTGGCTGTCCATAAAAAGTGAGTGGAACAACATCAAAAAGCTCTTGCAGTTTTGTTCTAGTCCTAGCAGTGCTGCTCACCACAGTTACCATTCTGGTCTTCCCCTCTGTGCTTTCAGTGCCTTCTCTCCGAGGTGACCAGCACCCCAGCTGTCCTGCTCAGATCAATTGTCTTTAACTTGAACTAGCTGGTTTAGACTGAAGTCCGCATACGGAGAGGCCGTCTGTAGCCGACTCATGGGTCAGCAGCTCAGTCGAAGACCAGACTCCTCTAAAGGGCACAGGCTTGAAAAATGGGGACTTAAACACAAGTGCTTGGCTTTGCAGCTGCAGTAGATGTTGGGTCCCATAGGAAGCCAAGCACCTAAGTGGTGAATTCATGAGCTATGATACTGCATTTGCTTTCAGTTGTGTTCTTGTAACTAAGTCTAAATTGAGCTGCTGATGGTTTTTTAACCAGCTGGAGTGGTCACACTCTTCCTTAGCAGTTTTTAACTCTTTCTGCCTTTTTCTGTAATGATGACGAGGGCCCTAGTCGTGTGATCTTCCACAACTGTGAAAGTGGCCTTGTGTGCTGCTTGGAGCCTGAATCTTCAACGCCACTTCTCAAGGCTGCCATGCATGGCCTTCTGGTGCTCACTCCTTCTGGAAAGTGTGCGACTGTGCATGTGTCGACCTACAAGGGTAGCACAGGTGATGCACGCTCAACTGTAGCTTCTTAAGGTGTAACTTCAGGACTTCCTGGCTGCACACCTGATCCTTCTCTTCCTTTTGCTCTGCTCTAAGAGAAGAACAGGCTCTGGTACTGCTGTCCGTCCATGTGATGTTCTTGCTGGAGCTTGTTCTAGTCTGTGGCATTAAAAAATAGAAAGGACGTACCCTGTTATCACTGTGCTGTGGCAAGAACACAGTTGTATTCATGTAGGACTATTGCAGTCTGACATGATATAATTGAAGAGTCTGGCACATTTCCCACAGCAAACATTGTTAATCCCCACTAGCAAGGATTAGTCACCACTTCTTACAAGCCTTGACACAAAGCTAGCAAGTTATTTAGTTAATCCGCACTTACAGGATAAATATTGCATCCTGTGGGATATTAGGCAGTGTCTTCTCCCTCTCCTGTTGTACAGTGATGCATTGTGTCTCTTACACCTGAAGGTGGAAGGGAAAAATGCAATAACATATGATTGATGTTAGCAGACACCTGCTATCACAATGCAGCTGGATCAGCAGAGAAATTTAGTACAAAATAGCTTGCTGAAACCAGGCAGCGAATATAAACAGCATCTTTGTGCTCTTCATGGCACTGGAGAATTTTCCTGTTACACAACAATAAGTACATGATGCCTTACAGCTGCAAGACTCTTCCAAGTGTTCTCTCTTCCTTTTTACTGTGGGTTTTTTCTTCGTCTATCTCAAGGTGGATCTGCAAGTAGTGTCATTGGAGTTGGTTGGTATATTTCCCGTGAAACCGAGGTCACTGAGATGAAGGTGTTTCAGGCTCTGAACTTCTGCAGACTCCAAAGTGGAGCTCCAAGTTTCCTCATGGACAGTCTCCAAAACAGCAAGATGTTATTGAGTAGGTGACCTGAGATCCCATTTTTCTGGGCAAAATAGCTGAGTGGATTGGGAAACACCAGGTTTCCAGCTGTTGGGCAGTTTACCCAGGGAAGCTGGCTTGAAGCAGAACACCAAGGAAGCTTGGACACTTCAGTTCAGCAGCCCTACTAAGGAGTTTCTTCCAAGCCTGCACATTGCAAGTGTCCAGCGAAACCAAGACCACCAGTGGGCGCAAGCAGGGAAAGAAGGGGCCTTCTGGCTGGGAAGCTCTTGATTCGTGAAGAGTTTTTGAAAATTTCTGATTTCAGTGTGGTTTGATCCAAGACATTTAAAAAAAAAATATTATTTAAACAAGTATACCTGTAGATGTGTAACTCTCCCTATGGTTTTGACCAACTTAAATTACATTTTATCTTAGGTCATGAGATAAATAATTACATAAATGAATGGATGTTTCTTTACCTTGTTGATTTATCATCTCATTGGACTGAGTCATGTTTTCAGGGATTTTAAGCTTAAATTTCATTCCCAGTCAGTGAAGTGGAGTTGTAAGTCTTAAGCAAGGAGCTTTTGAAAAGAGAGGGCTCAGGCTAGGAGCTTTTTCTGTTTTGACAATCCATCTAGTCACTTATCCGCATTACTGTGTGACTAAGTTTCCTTAAATATGGTAGTGAATTATGTTCCCCTCTTGCCCCATCCCAAAAAACTCTTCCGGTGACCATGTCTATGACCAGCCCTGACTCCCCAGCATCTTGTCTGAGTGGATGCCAGCTGCCAGGCAAAGTCTGGCATGAGTGTCATAGCAAGTTGAGGTTTTCACATCGGGTGATGTTTGTGTCTTATCCTTGTCCTTTGATTTGCAGTGCTGGTTGTGTGTCTAGGAAAAGTTAGGATTCATTTCCTTCCCATCGTTAGTCGGCTAAAATAGTTCTACACATGATGTTGGAGTTACAGCAGGTTGAGCACTAAAATTGTGTTAACACCATGAGTCCAGTGAAAAAGCAGTGTTTTAACCTCTTACTTGTTTCTACTGATCCTGGATGCGGTGAGGAAGGTTGTCACGCTCAGTATTTGTTTAGAAACTCTCCCACCTGTAGTTTGGATTTTTAAATACTTCTTTATTATGTTTCCAACTTATTTCTTCAAGACGGGTCAGTAACTGTAGGAAGAAAGTGCTCAGCTCATCCTGTCTTTGCTGCCACTGGAACCAGCTTGTCCCTGTAGACCTTTTTTGAGCAGCATCCTGGCCCCATGTTCAGGGTGGCAGAGCAGAAGGGCATCCATCCCTGCTAGCACCTCATCAGTTGGGTCTAAAAGCTGTAATGTTTCTGTGCTTTCCCCAGAGTGCGCCTTATGTGTCTAATAAACCACATTGGTAGGGTTTTTAGAGAAAATACAGTGTTCAGGTTGCCTTTGCAAACTGACACTACCCTACAGCTCCTGGAGGTAAGAGCCAGTTTTTCTTTGGTGCCTGGAGATGATGGGGGCAGGGAGGTTACAGGCCGGTTGAGGTAAATTGCTGAGTCAATTGGAAATTGCCAGCAGTATTTTTCTCCCCTTCTGTCTTCATCTAGAATTTACATGAGAAGGTCGTGTTACTGTTGTTTCCTCTTCTACATTCTCTGTCAGACAAGGTCATTTTCAAAGCCAATGACCAGTTAAGCTTTAATTCTGCAACCATGGAAAATTATTATCAAAGGAGACAAGCTTCAAAGTAGATGATTAACTGGCACATCCGATGACTGGTTACATTTTAATAGGCTCTTTTTGCACAACTCCCTTCAGTTGTAGCGAACTTGAACTCATATGAAAATGAGTTTCCCATAAGATGTAATGGGATGACTCTCCCTTACAATGTGTCTAAAGCATCCAGTCCTGGCTGAATAAATAGATGGTAAGAGAAAGGACACAATCCCCTTATAACAAACTCCTAGGAGCTTTCCCTCGAAGCCTGGATGTTGCCCCTGCTCCCAGTCCCTTGTTACTGCTAGTAGAATTTGCTTTATTTTCCGGTGCCAGGATTATCAGAAGCATAGTCTACGTTGCCCTGAGATAGGTACAGCCTCTCATAGTCCTTAACTAGTGAAAGCATCAAGGTGGATTAAAGCCAACCCTGCTTCTGTGTTGGCTCAGGTTTTTGAGTAGCTAAGGGCCAGGCCAGGTTTCTGTGAGATGTAATTCATCAAGCAGGGAAACGCAGAGAAGTACAATGGTGCCAGGAGGAGCAAAGTAAGGGCTGGGTTACCGCAGCGTGGCCTAAATTGATCCTTCTACTACTGCATTTTGGAAATGTTGTTTTCCCAAAAGAAAATGTTGTGAGGCTGTATGGTGTTTTGGTGCGGAGCACGTATGCAATATTTATAGTCTTCTCATCTGAATTAGCTGCAGGGTTTGAATGTTTTATTTTTAATAAAGGAAAAAGATGGCTGACAAACCAAAGGGGAGTACAGCTACGCGATGAAACCTTATGGAGAGAAAGACGCTGTCACAAGGGGAGCTTTTTTAGTAAATTCGTTCATTGCTTCACATATATACTGCATCAGTCTTTCCCTTATGGCTTCCCTTTGCTGTGGTTTGAAAGGTGCATTCAGGAACCTCAAGTCATCTTGCTCCAACCTGAAATGTAGCAGATGCTGATGTGGTTAAAGCTATTTGGAGCCAAACCGTTAGCTGCCAGCCGCCAGCAGAGGCACAGTTTCCATAGAGCTCTGTCTACCTATGTCAGCAGAGCACGTGGCACAGAATTTTACCCCCTTGTTGAAAAACTCACCTAACATGACTTTTTCCACACTGATCCTGTGCCACTGCAGCTAGCCTGCTTATGGGTATCTAGTCTAGCTCCTGTACCACCAGTGTGGATGTGTCTAGACTGTCTGCATCTGTCCCTGTTTGACTGCAGTCTAGACCAGAGTCCGTCTGGTTACACAAGAAATAAGCACCACCCCCGGTGGTGCCGGGGGAGTGCGAGGCGCAGAGGCAGGTATGCAGCCCCATGCTTGGCATCGTTCCCTAGACTCAATTTCTTGTCTTCCCTGAACGACCCCTTTCAGCTCGTGTACAGCTGAGGGCAGAAGTTGGCCTTTACTTTGGTTTATTTACAGCAGCTTCATTTTTGTTCTGTTTCTCCTATTAGCAATAAGGAATGAATTTTGTTCTTGGCTTAATCAGGGTAACTGTGAACAGGCTCATGCCTGTACACTTGGAGGCTGTTTTTAAAAGCTGGCTGATATCAGTGTTACAGTGCAAAACTGATAAATCTTTAAAGAGAAGGTCACAGGGCTGCCTGCAGAGGCCTGACATTAGCTTCTACTGACAGCGATAGAAACTAGTGGCGTATGTCTCTGCGGTATCAAAGAAGGATATCTAAAATTCACCTCTGCCTAAAGGGCTAATCTTTTAAAGTCCTTCTGAATGGCTTCTGAGACAGGCTTGAGCAGGGCAGGCATTCACATTTGTCCCACAGGCTGTGTCTGCCATCCCCTTCCCCACTAACAGCTTTGAGTCAAAGCTTTGACAGTGTTGTATGCACAGCTCATTCAGAAAGCAGAGCAAACTGGTGTGTCTCTGCTGGACAGCTGTTAATTGAGACCTGCAGCGCTGAAAGCCTCTGGCAATCAAAAATCTGGTTGTAAGGGGTTTTTCTTTTTCCTTTCTAACCACATGAATGGAAACTGGGGTTCTTACTTAGTGACATGATCCCCATTCCCAGGCCTTATAATGAAATCTCAAACATTTGGGTGCAGGACCAGAAGAGGAGCCAGCCCTGGCAAACACTTTGTTCCTTCTGGAGACAGGCTTAGGTGTGGGACCTGTGTGGTTACACTCCAGCTGGAGGTTCATCACCCTCGTTGACTGCTGTTCCAGTTGTGTAACTGCTTGTGAGAAGTTGTCCAGGATGATAAACTGGATTTTGTGCCTGGTAAAACTCATCCATGAAATGCAAGATACTGGAAATAGAGAAACAGATGCTGGTCTCTTAATAACACCAGCAAGACAAGGTTTCTGGGAAGACTATCTCGGAATAAACCAGCTGCTACAGCTGGGAATAAGGCTGACAAGAAGTGGCCCTGGAGATCTTTTTCAGGTCTGAAATAGAAGCTGCTACAGTTTAGGGAGATGTTAATTGGTTAGCCATCTTTAGACCACTGCGGCTACAGCAACACTTAGCAGCAGCAGCACAGGTATTTGCTAACCTCCTTCTGTGTAACTCCACTGGGATACATTAGTCCCTTGTTGCCCTGGTCTCATCAGCCTTCTGCCTTTTAAAATGCAGAATTTTCATATAAAGACATTTAAAAAAAAATCCAGAATTGATTTTACATGACAGACGTTACTGTCAAATTTAGGAAGATGGCCAAAAGGCTAACAGAACTGAAGAACAATGGAATACAAGCATTTTTCAGGACCAAGTGATCCGCTGTGACCTGGAGTGTTATTTTCACAGCAGCCTTTTCTGTGTCTGAACAGGAGAGAGGATTCATCAAGGTACGCAGGGGAATGCCAGTGGGAGCAGTGGTGGCCTCAAGCCCTGGCAGTCAGGTGCTTGGGTAGTTTTGAACTATGCTTTTCCACAATGATTATCTAGGTCCCTCCTTTTGTGGTTCCTGCTCGGATAAAGGACTGCACTGTAACTGCTCCTTGCTGGGAGCAAGGACCTATTTGCATTATGGCAAATGATTCCTTAATAGAGGACTAGATTTGGTGAATTCGTGTGATGCACAATACCTTCGAGACCTCTCCATCCAGCTTAGCTAAGATATTATACCAGCTGACAGTGCCCAAGACTGTGTAGAAAGCTTGGCAGCCAGCGGTCCCAACTGGGAAGCTGTTTCCCACAGAATTAGGCAGGGTCAAAATTCACTGAGCCTCAAAGACTGGATCATTGCTCCTGTTTTCCACAAAGCTGAGGCTGGTTTGATGCACACTGAGGAGCTGGGTCAGAGCTGGACTTTGTAAACAGGTGTGAAGCCGCTGCCTGAATGGCTTTGTGCCTGATTATGCCGGGAGGGGCTTGGCTCACTCTCCTCATATTTCCTCCTAGTTTGACTGCGAAGTTAAAAGTAGCGTTTGCTTTTGTAGTACTAGCCGAATTTCACTGGTTTATACTGCAGACAGTATAAACTGGTGGGAAGTACCTAGGCACTGAAATTTTAATGATAGATATTTTAATTAACATGTTTGCATGTTTTATTGTGTTGTTTTGTTATGCTTGTGCAGTTTGTAAAGGGCCAGGGGATCCCATAAGAAGGAACATAATGTAAATCTGTATTATTATATACCTTCTAGTGTCAGCCTCAAGGAAATCCCAATTGTACTTCTGTTCTTTAAGGACAACAGTTCTTTAAGGAATCAGCCCTCTATGAAAACTCAGGAAGGCATTAAATAAGCTTTTTCCAATTTTGATAATGAAACTGCAAGGAGATAATTCATAAGCGTGATGGGCATACCCTATAGCCTGTGCCAGCAGTCCCCAGATACGAGCGATGCTGAGGGGGCCAAGCTGGTACCCACTGGGCTTGGGTGTTTGTGGTCTATGCTGGAGGTCTGTCCTTACCATGAGGAGGTGGTGGGGATGGAGAGGGCTAAGGAGGCTGGGATGCTGGAGGCTGCAATAGGGATGAGAGGGATACAAGCAAGTTGATAAAATTTGGAGAAGAAAAGCCATTCCCAAGCAATAGGAAGTGAAGGCAAGAGCAGTAAGACCTACCTAAGAAGCCTCAGAGGCCTTTTTGGCAGCGTTTCTAGGAGGGGACTGATTCCAACTTTAACAAAGTTCTGATCACAACCTTTTTCCGAGGCTTTTACAGGACAATGCAGCTTAGTGTTGCAACAAAATTGGGCTTTGAAATGCTCTATGCAGCCTCTCTGTTGGCAGCCGCATCATCCCAATCAATAATATCAGTCCATCAGCCTTCTAGAAGCACTTAGTAGTTTGGGCACAATCAACCCGGATCAAACGCAGACCCAGAGTGTTGCAAGTTTAATAGCAATTGGTCCTGTCCCTGACTGGTATGAACTGAACCTCTGCTGGCATCAATGCGCTGTGCTGATTTGAATGAATTCAGGACCTGATAGTAAAGTCTTTCTTGAAAACCCATTGTAGGAGATGCTGTTGTTAACATGGGACTGTGTTTCTGTCTTGAATATAAATGCAGAGTTGACTGCTATTAAACACATAAGTGACTAAATCCTATAGCAATAGCAGCATGCAATTATCAGCTCCTCTGCGGTCACTGTGCACTTCAGACTGACGGCTCTGGGGGCTCATGGCTTAGCAGGGGCTACCCCTGGAGCAGGAAAAGCCTACACTTTGCAGGAAAGCGGGGTTTGGGAAACAGCAACCCTTTTCTCACAACCAAAATGGACTGCAGCCAGGTTTGGGATGTGAGTTCATCACAGCACAGCTCTGGCTCTTCAGTTATTAATGATCCTGACTATTTTCTTTATGAGTGAGTGAGTCCTGGGTCTCAGGATAATAAACTCTAGGGTAATTACAGTGTCACTGTCCCCACCACCCTTGCAGCCTGTGCTTGTGTACTGTCTCACGACAAGGGGAGAAGAGGCACTGGAATTCCCGGCTTTCTTTTAGGGTACCTAACCCAGCTTGGATCAGAGACCGCCAGGATGTTTCTCTTGCTCCATACGCAGATATCTCATAGCACCAGGCTTTGTTACAATCCAGAATCCAGTTCCTCATCCTTGCTGCTTGAACCCTGTTTAGAAGACACGCAGTGCCCACCCACCCCTTGATGGCGTTTTATATGTGAGAGTTAACTCACCTGCACGTAAAGGCAGTGGATTGAAACCTGAGAATTTGTCTAGAGAAACAAAAAAAAAACAATGAGGCAGTTGGTGATAGTTTAAAGTGGTAGCTCTGAAGATAGGATTTTATCTTTAAAAAGGTGTGTGGGGAGGAGGAAGCAAACGACTATGAAGGACAGATGTAAGGAGAAGCCTGTAGCATTTATATTTGCAGTCATTCAATTTTTTTGCTTCATTGTCTGGAAGGTGATAGAGAAATACAGAAACCAAATAGTTGTTTGCTTTTAAAGTATTTTAATCTTTAGCTCGAAGGTTGGGAGAGCCCTGTATTGGCCTTAAGCCACATGTTTTGGTTTGTTGTTTCGTGGGGGGTGGCAGGGAAGGATAATTTTCTTTTTTTTTTAACCCTCACTGAGGTAAGACTTGTTGGAAAAATTCCTCCAAGATGAAACTCCCTTGGGCTTGGCATAGTTACACTGGGAATAAATGCTGCTTGTGGTGTATAGGGCATTGGGCAAAATATATAGAAGGCCCTTTGCAGTGATCTTTGTGTTATGTCTAGCCTACCACAGGGATTTCACAATTATTGCAGAACATAACTCAGTGTTGAACTGGTCCAACAAAATTTATTATCTAAATCTTTAAAAAGACAAGGGACAAAAAGAAGGGTAATGCACTTGGGAGTCTAAATGCTGGGCATAGAGAGCATGTGGTTTATCTCCACTGAACAAAGTTCTGCAACAAAACCTGTATGCATCAGCACAAACAACAACAGAGGTACAAGAGCCCTTTATGCCTTGGCCAGCAATCTCCATAGTCCGGGCACCATTTTCTTTTAACCTTTTAACCTCATGACAAGCATATCATAGAATCATAGAATGCTTTGGGTTGGAAGGGACCTTTAGAGGTCATCTAGTCCAACCCCCCTGCAGTGAGCAGGGACATCATCAACTAGATCAGGTTGCTCAGAGCCCTGTCCAGCCTGACCTTGAATGTTTCTAGGGATGGGGCCTCCACTACCTCTCTGGGCAACCTGTTCCAGTGCTTCACCACCCTCATTGTAAAAAAATTTCTTCCTTATATCTAGCCTAAATCTCCCCTCCTTTAGTTTAAAACCGTTACCCCTTGTCCTGTCGCAACAGGCCTTGCTAAAAAGACTGTCCCCATCTTTCCTATAGGCCCCCTTTAAGTACTGAAAGGCCGCAATAAGGTCTCCCCGCAGCCTTCTCTTCTCCAGGCTGAACAGCCCCAACTCTCTCAGCCTGTCCTCGTAGGAGAGGTGCTCCAGCCCTCGGATCATTTTTGTGGCCCTCTTCTGGACTCGCTCCAACAGTCCCATGTCCTTCTTGTGCTGAGGGCTCCAGAGCTGGACGCAGTACTCCAGGTGAGGTCTCACCAGAGCCGAGTAGAGGGGCAGAATCACGTCCATCGACCTGCTGGCCACGCTTCTTTTGATGCAGCCCAGGATACGGTTGGCCTTCTGGGCTGCAAGCGCACACTGCTGGCTCATGTCCAGCTTTTCATCCACCAGTACCCCCAAGTCCTTCTCCCCAGGGCTGCTCTCAGTCCCCTCATCCCCCAGCCTGTATTGATATCAGGGGTTGCCCCGACCCAGGTGCAGGACCTTGCACTTGGCCTTGTTGAACCTCATGAGGTTCGCACAGGCCCACCTCTCCAGCCTGTCCAGGTCCCTTTGGATGGCATCCTGTCCCTCAGGCGTGTCAACTGCCCCACTCAGCTTGGTGTCATCTGCAAACTTGCTGAGGGTATATCCTGGCTTGCTGTTAATGCTGTAGGAATAGTTGGTTTTAAAACTCTCGTTCACTAACGAACAGTGACACTGTTTTGGGTCATCTTGAGCATTAACTCTCCAAATCTGCTCTGTGAAAAGAACAAAACAAAAATGTTAGCTTGGAGTTGAACAAAATAGTTTTGCTCTTTTAAATGGCTGTTACTGGGACAGCAGCTCCTTGCCCCATTCTCATCTGGAAGCCAGTCTTGGTGTCACCGTGGCCTCCAAGGCAGGACTTGGGTTGTTATTCTAGAGGCCAGGCTTGTTGCATGGTGAGAGAAGCCCCCTTTTCCATTTGGAAGAAGGATGGCATATCAGTAATGGATTTGAAGCCATCTCTTCTCTATCTTTCCATTGCTTTGTTGGGTAAGTGAAAATACTGGCAGGGTCATGTACGTTGTCTTCTGAGACACATGTTCTGCCCTGGCTTCATTTCCATGATGCCAGACAAATTCTTCTATAGATCATGCCAAGCTGAAATTCACTGGGTATCAAAACTTCTGTTAATATACAGAGAGTACCCTTATACATTTGAATATCAACTTATCACCTAGTTAGAGATAAGACACGAAAGAGCAACTCTGCTGAAGTAAATGAGATGAGATTCCCATGCCACTGAATGAAATAGTATATTGTGTAAACCAGACAAAATGTGAGTCCTGAACCTCCATGTTCATCCAAACTACAGATGCAACAGCACTAAAAAGTGCCTTTTTTCATTTACCCTAGGCAAAGCACTTATTGTGGAAGTGAGGATGAGAACGAACAGGCCACCCCATCAGTCTGCTGCTAGATCAAACCTGGTAGGAAGCCTGACTTCCAGCTGGCTTGTTAGGTGAGACCAAAGCCCATCTCCCAGATTCCAGCTGTGCAACCAGATCCAGCAGGAGCTGGTTCAGAACAATTCCTCCCTGAACATGCTTCTCTTTTCCATCAGACAGTCATTTAAATGGTTTCCAGAACCAGAGGCTATATCCAATGGACTACTTCTCTGTGAATTTGTCCAAGTTGGTGCAAAACCCAGTTCTGGCCTTTACAACAGCTAATGGCATGTGGTTGCACTATCCCACCGTATGTGAAAACATATACTGTGAGTTAAGCTGCAGATATTGCTCCTTTTTGAGCAAACCACACCCCAAGACATTGTTTATAACAAGATGGGAGGGACCACATTTGAAGACTGTTTCATGGCAACTGAAATCATAATTAGCACAGCTGTCTTCATATGTTGCAAGATAATTTCTCTTCTGGAGGGGGTGGATGTTAAAGTATATGTAAATAATCAATTACAATGAAGGGCTTGTTACTGGCTTGCTCTCTAACTGCAATTCGGTAGACAAACTTGGATAACATACATTCTTAAGCCGTTGTTGCAAATTAAAATATAAAAAGGCAAAGGGGTTTTGGAAAAGGATCTTCTGCTGCTTTCTGGTTCACCTGTCATCCTTTTCGAAGGGAAAAGAGTCACAACTGCATAACTTGAGCTGGGCATGAACTAAGCAACTAGTTCAGTGCAGCAAAGGCAACTGTACAGTCCTTCAGTTCTCAAGCGTGGCTGAGAGCAAAAGTAAGCGACAGCAAGGCAACCTTTATGGTATTAGATATAATTATAGGCTGCCATTCTTTGTCAGAACAGGAGGAAAAGTCAAATATTTACTATTGGGGATAAATGGAGAAGCAAGAGCTTTTTCTGAGTGTGTGTGGGCAGAGGGTAGACCCGGTCCTGCACACTTAAACAGGCTGATCTGAAAGGTGTCAGCACCTGCTCCTGCTCTTTGTCAGTACATGCAAGAGACACAGCAATCATGTAGAAAGGTCCAGAGCTGACAATATGCCATGGCTGACTTTGGAGCTTTTCGTATTTTTAGCATTGCTGGTGGCAGAGATACCGACAGCAGAATGATCCCAGCTCCCTTCGAGTGAGAAATGATTCACACTCTGTAAAAATAAAGCTTAATGCAAGCAGTCTTGTGTCCTCTGAAATGAGAACTGCAGCTTCTTGAAATTTTAAAAGGACCTTTTTTTCCTGTTCTTTAGAGAAGACTTGCAGGATTTTACTGTTAGTGTGGATCGCCTGTTTCTGGACAGCTCTCCCGAACAGCATTCTCTGGGAGCACTCTTTTTTTCTCTGGCCTGGCACTGAAGCTGAGCATTAGGAGATTTTAAACTCAGATCCAATTTGGCATCCCCAACACTGTTGTGAATGGTTCTCTTCTCCACTTCAGCCAGATGTTGGTCCCTCCAATAAAGAAGCCTGCAATAAACAGTTAATGCTTCCCTCTGACCGTTCCTTTGATGTGTAATCAGAGAGACAGTGTGAGCTTGTGACACCAGAGCATCTTGTCTCTGGCCATCTGCTCTGGGTTCTTTTTGAGGCAGAGAGAAGATCTATTTCCAGACAAGTGGCACTTGGTTTCAGTGGGAGAATCTGGATCTTTAGCAAAAGGTTTTACATAGACCTGAAATAAAGAAGCGGCAGGGAGCATGAGTGGGAAAAAATATTTTAGTAACGCTTGTGGTTTACAAGGTCTTATAATATTTCAACAAATGGCATGCGCGTACCATACAAAGGCAGCTGTAGAAACAACCTTCAGAGAGTTGATACCCCTTTTAATGAATTAATTACTTGGGCTATATAAAAGGACATTCATGGATGCGCCAGGAGCACATGATTTTAGCACAAAATACTGGTACTGAGTCTCCACACCTTTGAAAGTTGTTAGTCCTATCTAAACCCTTTTCCTTATAGCAACATATCTTATGCAAGGCCACTCCTCCGAGGCTCTGTCTGTGCAGCGGGACTGAGGTGAAGGCCTGGGTTTTGCCCTGGGATCTGCTGGGGCGAGGTGTCATGTGGAATGCAGTTCTCTCACCCAGAGTTGTGCATCCTCGTGTGAACACCTTGAAATGAGTGGAGCAGCTCATTGCATTTTCACATGCAGGGAAATACATGCTTCTGTAAAATCAAGGTTGCTTGCTTGTTCTGTGCCTGCTCCATAGTGCAGAGCTGCTTTGCGCGTGTTCATGTGCAAGACAGATGAAATGACTCAGCTCCAGGCACTGAAATAATGATTCAGCTAGAAGTTTAAACAAAAGTTGCAGGATGGCAAAAAAGCCTTGTGTGGACTTTCCACTGTTCCAACAACTACTTATGACCTTTCATACAGTCAGATAAGTGGCCTTATCAGACCAAAACCTGAAGCAGGAACCCAGCTTGTTAACAGAATTACTTGGGTTGCAAGTGACATTTCTTTCCTTCCCTTTACAAGCTTGATTGCCACATTTTAAATGGCAACATTTATTCTGAGAAGAGTTGACTGAGACTTCAGCCACATCGTTGATTTATGCACCAGATACCGTCACATTGTATTTGCGTTAAGGAATGAGCTGTAAGCAGGGAACTGGAAACTGTGGCTTAAAAGGTGAATATCCTCTGGGTATCTAGGTTCAGATCTTAGGTCACAGCTTAAAATGAGTATTAACAACTGCTAGAGTCTACAGGGGTGTCTGTTTCTTTTCTTTTTTTTTTTTTTATTCAGTCGAGTAAACCAATGCACAGTTGGCACTGTTAAAAACAGGACAGAGACTGGCTAATAAGTCAGGTCAGGCTTGAGGTGCATCTGCAGAGCAGCATACAACCATATATAAGAGGTTCAGTTTATCAATTGATTTATTAGATTTATTTGTTCATCTGGGACTTTGAGCAACCTGATCTAGTGAAAGCTATCCCTGCCCATGGCAGGAGGGTTGAACTAGATGATCTTTAAAGGTCCCTTCCAACCCAAACCATTCTGTGATTCCTCTCCATTACAGGTACAGCTCCATAAGAAGGATGATGCCAATGTATGGAACATTTTTAGGTTCTTCAGAACTAATTTAGTCCTTTCCAAAAATCCCAAACTTTGTCACCTGGCCGTTGGAACACATAATATTTCCTCTTTTCTATCTTGTTTAGAGAAAGGAAAACTTAAAATATGCAACAAGAGGAATAAGGAACGCAGTGAAAATGGCAACCCTTTACAGCTGCATGCCTCAGGCAAACTAGTGCTCCAGTCTTGTTCCAAATCGTACGGACGTGTTTCTCAGTGAAATGGTTGTCTAGTTTGGGTGGCATGGGAGAGGGGGTTAGGCTGTAAAAAAACATCTATGTTCTTAAATATACTCTTAGAAATAGCTTAAAAATCCAGCTTGAGGTAGTTGCCTGTTTTGGAAAACTGCAACACAAGGAGCTAAAACGGAGCTAAAACTGAGCCAGGTTGTGTACGCTAGAGAACAGAGCTGGATGCTGAAAGGTCCTGGGCAGGCTGTACCAGGAGTACAGTAACGTAATCTGTGACATAAAGTATATGTTATGTAAACATAACATTCACTGTAATGTAAAGTATAGCTGAGAGTGTGTGATAGGTAGAGAGAGAACATTCTGGTGTGTTTACTCTAGAGAAATTGTAAATAGATGTTAGAGAACCTGCTTCATGACTGCCATTTAAATTAGGAAGCCAGGTAGATAAGTATTGCTGTAGAAAATGCTGAAATGCCAAGACTCTCAGACATTTAGGCAATGTTCTTCTGGGAACCTACAGGACAAAGAAAACCAAGCAGGTACCCAGATGCCTTTTTTACCTAAGAATATAACTCATCAGAGTCCTAGGAAAATCAAATCAAGCTGAGCATGTTGTTGTCTGGGCTGTTTCAGCTCCACAAAGATTCCTTTAAAATGCAGTTGCTTGATGGAAATAATTTCTTTAGTATTTTCAGCATGAACAGAAATCCATGCCCTTTCCCATTCCTCAAATCACTTCTGAGCTACTTATTTCTTCAGGAGCAGGTATTTTAGCACCATTTTGGTTTCTCTTCTGTCTCTTCTGTTTGTAGACTCAGTAATGCTCCTGAGCACATTGATTGAGGGATATATCTGCAAGGAGTGTCAGGACCATGATCCTCTAAACAAGGCTTTCCTGGGGCATCTACATGGAGAGGAAAGCTGGGAGTGGGAAAGGAAAGCTGGGTGGATAGTGAGGTAATTAGGTTTCTGCAGGACCACTTGGAGCCAAAGCCAGGAAACAGCAATCATTGCCTGGTTCAAGTCAGTTCCAGCAGCTCAAAAATGGTAGTTAGGTTTGGTGTTACTACAAGGAAGGTGAAATATATTGCGTTTTATTTCACCATACTGCCCAGTGAAAGCTACTGCATGAAGCTGGGAAAGCTAACATGTCAATCATGGTAGTAAAGCATGAACTTTGCTTTGGGTTAGAGCCCTGTAATCAGCTTGGAGGAAGGAATGAATAAAACATCTTAAATATGTTCTAAGAATAATGTAGTCCTTAAACCTCCCCATAAATGTGAAACCACAGAAAGGGGTTTCTTCTTAAGAAGCCCTATATTCAAATATTTTGATCAATAACTGTATCAATTGCAGAGTAGACACCACACATATCTTAGCAGTGTCTTAGCTCCCAACCAGCCCTAGAAATGCCTGTCTTCCCCTTCTGTTGTCCGGAAGCAGTTTGCATGTTGGGGAAGATGGTCCAGGCCCTGTGGCATCCTGCTGAGTGATCACCTGATGTTCCTGGAGTCTAAATATCACAATATTTGGAATAAAATCTGGGACATTAAATTAGAGCTCATCTCATGTTCAGTACCAAAGCCACTGCCCAGCTCAGGCAGCATGCTGTGTGGGTCCTCCCTGTCCTCAGCTGGGCAGAGCAACGATTACATCCAGTGCTTTTTGCAGGATGCTGGTATGGGCATGGCTCAGTGCTCTGGGGTTATGCAGAGGGTAATCTAGATGCAGGAGATTGAAATTGAAGAACCATCCAGGCTGATTCTTCCCCAATGCTGATTAGGTGGCTAGCATGAAAAGTAGTTATCTGATATGATGGTAGTTAAAGTCGTATCTGTGTGATGCTCACATAACTGGCCAAAATAATTAGCACCATAACTTCACGGAGAGTAATTGTATAAGCTGCTTTTAATAATCATAGAATCATAGAATGCTTTGGGTTGGAAGGGACCTTTAGAGGTCATCTAGTCCAACCCCCCTGCAGTGAGCAGGGACATCTTCAACTAGATCAAGTTTCTCAGAGCCCTGTCCAACCTGACCTTGAATGTTTCTAGGGATGGGGCCTCCACTACCTCTCTGGGCAACCTGTTCCAGTGCTTCACCACCCTCATTGTAAAAAATTTCTTCCTTATATCTAGCCTAAATCTACCCCTTGTCCTGTCACAACAGGCCTTGCTAAAAAGATTGTCCCCATCTTTCCTATAGGCCCCCTTTAAGTACTGAAAGGCCGCAATAAGGTCTCCCCGCAGCCTTCTCTTCTCCAGGCTGAACAGCCCCAACTCTCCCAGCCTGTCCTCATAGGAGAGGTGCTCCAGCCCTCGGATCATTTTTGTGGCCCTCCTCTGGACCCGCTCCAAGAGTCCCATGTCCTTCTTGTGCTGAGGGCTCCAGAGCTGGACGCAGTACTCCAGGTGAGGTCTCACCAGAGCCGAGTAGAGGGGCAGAATCACGTCCATCGACCTGCTGGCCACGCTTCTTTTGATGCAGCCCAGGATACGGTTGGCCTTCTGGGCTGCAAGCGCACACTGCTGGCTCATGTCCAGCTTTTCTTCCACCAGTACCCCCAAGTCCTTCTCCGTAGGGCTGCTCTCAATCCATTCATCCCCCAGCCTGTATTGATATCGGGGGTTGCCCCGACCCAGGTGCAGGACCTTGCACTTGGCCTTGTTGAACCTCATGAGATTTGCACAGGCCCACCTCTCCAGCCTGTCCAGGTCCCTTTGGATGACATCCTGTCCCTCAGGCGTGTCAGCTGGACCACTCAGCTTGGTGTCATCTGCAAACTTGCTGAGGATGCACTTATCTTGCTGTCTATGTCGTTGATGAAAATATTAAACAGCGCTGGTCCCAGTACGGACCCCTGAGGGACACCACTTGTCACTGATCTCCATTTGGACATCAAGCCGTTGACCACTACCCTCTGGATGCGACCATCCAACCAACCAGTTCCTTATCCACCGAACAGTCCACCCATCAAATCCATATCTCTCTAATTTAGAGAGAAGGATGTTGGTAGGGGTTCTCAGATGCTCTGAGAAAAAGCAGCTGGGATACAGCCTGTCTCTGTGCCACTCATTGTCATGTTTGCTCCAAGCACGGTCTTCAGAGGAGCTTCTCTATAGCCACCAAGGACTGTGATTTTTTTTTTTAATGTGTGCATGGTGCTCCCACCCATCCAAAGCATTTGCTTGGAGCAATTTTGTAAATAGTTAAACTTCTGGGAATGCAGAGAGTTTTCAGTGACCTAATGAGGAAGGAAGAAACTAACACCCTAGGTCTGATCCTGTCATTTTTGCTCATGCTCGAAGAGTTATGTTGACTTGGAGAAACCAGGAGCACAGGTATGACCAGGCCATGCTGCTAATGATACTCCTCTTGAATGTCACATTCCTTTTTGCAATGCAAGACCGAGACTTTTAGTGAATTCTTTAAAAGCTGGTTCATAATCTCAGTTAAGCAACGCATCCATTATTCATTGAGTTTATTATGACAGTTCCTCAGGACCAAATAAGAGTAGGTCTTAATTACGGTGGGCATCAGAGTCCCTGCCCCCTGATCAGGTTGTGTAGAAGAGGAGGGCAGGCAAGATGGGGAAAGGGCTGGCTGCAAGGCACTTGGTTACAGACTTAGCCCTGTTCTCGTTCAGCAATGCATGTGCTTGAGCGCTATGCAAAATGGCAGCCTGATTGCTGCGCTCTGTCTGTGTTGATGTGGGGGCTGCAGAGAGGAACGCTATGAAGTGTGTGAGAACATAACATGAATGGAGAACAGAAGATTGCTCTGTTCCATATTTCCCTTTCTTCTCTTTTTTTTTTTTTTTCTTTNACCCAGGTGCAGGACCTTGCACTTGGCCTTGTTGAACCTCATGAGATTTGCACAGGCCCACCTCTCCAGCCTGTCCAGGTCCCTTTGGATGACATCCTGTCCCTCAGGCGTGTCAGCTGGACCACTCAGCTTGGTGTCATCTGCAAACTTGCTGAGGATGCACTTATCTTGCTGTCTATGTCGTTGATGAAAATATTAAACAGCGCTGGTCCCAGTACGGACCCCTGAGGGACACCACTTGTCACTGATCTCCATTTGGACATCAAGCCGTTGACCACTACCCTCTGGATGCGACCATCCAACCAACCAGTTCCTTATCCACCGAACAGTCCACCCATCAAATCCATATCTCTCTAATTTAGAGAGAAGGATGTTGGTAGGGGTTCTCAGATGCTCTGAGAAAAAGCAGCTGGGATACAGCCTGTCTCTGTGCCACTCATTGTCATGTTTGCTCCAAGCACGGTCTTCAGAGGAGCTTCTCTATAGCCACCAAGGACTGTGATTTTTTTTTTTAATGTGTGCATGGTGCTCCCACCCATCCAAAGCATTTGCTTGGAGCAATTTTGTAAATAGTTAAACTTCTGGGAATGCAGAGAGTTTTCAGTGACCTAATGAGGAAGGAAGAAACTAACACCCTAGGTCTGATCCTGTCATTTTTGCTCATGCTCGAAGAGTTATGTTGACTTGGAGAAACCAGGAGCACAGGTATGACCAGGCCATGCTGCTAATGATACTCCTCTTGAATGTCACATTCCTTTTTGCAATGCAAGACCGAGACTTTTAGTGAATTCTTTAAAAGCTGGTTCATAATCTCAGTTAAGCAACGCATCCATTATTCATTGAGTTTATTATGACAGTTCCTCAGGACCAAATAAGAGTAGGTCTTAATTACGGTGGGCATCAGAGTCCCTGCCCCCTGATCAGGTTGTGTAGAAGAGGAGGGCAGGCAAGATGGGGAAAGGGCTGGCTGCAAGGCACTTGGTTACAGACTTAGCCCTGTTCTCGTTCAGCAATGCATGTGCTTGAGCGCTATGCAAAATGGCAGCCTGATTGCTGCGCTCTGTCTGTGTTGATGTGGGGGCTGCAGAGAGGAACGCTATGAAGTGTGTGAGAACATAACATGAATGGAGAACAGAAGATTGCTCTGTTCCATATTTCCCTTTCTTCTCTTTTTTTTTTTTTTGCCTGCCACCTTTTTCTGATTTAGCTTCTTTTTGTGTTGTCTTTGGAAATCAGCTGGGCTACCTTGGTGAAAAGGTTACTTTCAAGGTGTGATGACTTAGAAACCAAGGCTAGTCCTGGTGAGCAGAGAGGCTAGATGTGGATGTGAGACAGGCTGGGCTCACAGCCTTCCTGAAGGCTGGGGGAACCAGGAGTGCTGAGGCTGTCATGGGGCTGTAGTACTGTTCATAGCTGAGTTGATTTAATTTCTATAGAGTGAGCACTAAGGCATGCTGGCAGTATGTGTGGGTCTTGTCTAGGGTAGGTGAGAGAAGCCCTGGTTTTGCGAAAGCCAGCCTGCTGGACCCAAGTGCAGATTTTTCACATGCATGTACAAATCTGTGCTCGACTGCTCTCTAGCTGGTGCGAGTCTGGATAAGCATGAAGCAGGAAGCATCCACCAACCTTACAGGGTCTTTCTCATTCTGCTTAGTCCCATTCAAACGGGGCTTGATGGTGCACACCACAGTGTCATGTTGGGATATGCTGCTCAGAGAGCTGTACTGCTTGGCATCACACGAGCACCTGTGGTGTTGTAACAGACTCCAGGGGAGCTCATGTTCCCTTCATGGGACACAGTGACTAGCATGACTTGGGATGTCTTGCCTTGAGCACTTTGGAGAGTCTTCTTTTGGTACCTCAAGGTGATTCTAACAGGGTCACTGTAAAAGGCTTGTTTTACAGAGTGCTGCTTGCTGTTTCTCTCGCTGTCCCCTGCCCAGGGGTTAGGCTGTCAGTGTGGTATCCACCCAGCCAAGCCACCTTCTTCCTTCTACTTTAGAGGCATCCAAGTTCAGCTCCCTGGGGCAGAGCCCACAGACTCAGAGGTGCAAAGGTTCAACTGCTGTGAACTCTGTCCTGATTTTGGCACTCCTCCTTAAGTGTGTAAGGGCTTTTGATGTATAACCTAGGTATGCACTAGTTAGTGTTACTTGTAGCTAGATCTGCACTTTACAGCTCTTCAGGGATCTGTCCTTCACCTTTGTGTTTTACAGAGCCCTCCAGGCTTCACACCTTTTTTACCCCACTAGCTGTGATTTACTGTTTCTGCCTTAAAACAGCCTTATAGACCATGGATGCACTATGTGCTACAGTATGTGCCTTTGGAGGTGCAGCCGGGGGGTTTTATTGTCTGCTTCCCTGCTGTTCCTGCTGCAGAAACACAAAAAGGACCTCCCTGGGGTACTCTGACCACTGAGGAGTGAGCTCAGCTGCTGGGACATGGCTGTTGGGATTCCTTCGGCAGCACAGGTTGTGTCGAAGTTGTGTAGAGCACCCAGTGCTCTTGTGCAGATGCTGGAGTCAAGATTTAGGTGGGGGGCATCTTAACTACAGATTTACCATCCTATGAACTCTACTGGAGTTTGGGAAGTTTGGCATCTCAGTACCCAGAAGGGGCTCAGCCCATTTTTTTAACAAAATAATGTCATTTTCTTCTTTCAGTCTGCTGCTAATAAACTTGTAAACTAAAGAGAAAGGAATAAATTAGGAATGGCTCCAGTGGAGCCAATGGAAATAGGCAGATGCAAAACTGGAGTCAACAAAGTTGACTTTTGAGTCTACTATTGGACTTTGAGGCTCATCTTCTTCTGGGAGGTTGGGGGGATATGGGTTTGCCTCCATTCCTGCTGAACTGCTACAGAAAAGATACCCATTTTCTTCCATTTTTATGGCATCATAATACTGATCTAAATTGGAGCAGCGTGTGCCAAGAAGTTATCTTTCCATGGAAAACTTGTTAAAATGCTTTTTATGGAAGTTTTCTCTATGGTTAAAGATCCTTTCAGGATTTTTCTTTTTAAGGAGCACAGTAAGTTACTGCAGCCTGTGCCAACACCAGCCTGCCCGTCTGAAGGGGGCTGCCAGCCAGCAGGTCCCCTGAAACACAGTGCCACCATGTTGACTGCTTGCAGCCGGAAGGTGACACAATGGTGTGACTCATTTTCTAAGCTGCTCCCGTTATATTATGGAAACTGTTGGCAAAGACTGAAAATTCGGCCCATAACAAAATAAATGGGTAATTGTGTCTGGGCAGTGGGGGTGAGCGCATGTACATCAGTTAGCATGCCTTATAAATTTTTTTTTTCTTCTATCTATATTTTAGATCTCTCATCTTGTGAATCTCTGGGAGGGAACAAGTGATTTAGGATCTGAAGGACACCTAATTCAATGTTATCCAAAATTTGGTAGGTGCCTGCTGTTGGTGCAGATCTGAAGATGCATCACGTGCCTGGAGAGATGGAACATCATGCCATGCTTTGTACTTCAGCTGTCCAGGTAGGCAGCTCCCTCCAGTCCACACCACAAGCCCTTACACTTCAGGGTAATAAAAGAGGATGTCCACCGTAGGTGGTGGTGCTTCATTAAGAATTTCTTATCGAGAGCTGTGTGCACAGAAAATATTTGAGGGATTTGCAATGAAAATAAAGGGAAAAAGACCTCCGAACCCAACTGGGAAGTCCAGCCTGAAGGGGGGGAGCAGAGGTCAGGCACATGGAAAGATGTTGGAGAACAGCAAGAGTCACATCAGCTCCGTAACAGCAGAGCAGCCTTGCTCTTGAAGGTCAGGCTGTCAAGAGCTGACTTTCTTAACCAGACCAAGATGTTTTTCATGAGGTAAAGCCAAACTCCTGCATGAGACCTTTTTTTTCAGTTTCAGGGGGAAAAAAAGCTATTTTGAAATGCTGTTTTGATTGGGTCTGTGTAATACAGCATCCTGCCTTAGTCAACATCCACTACACCTAAGAATTAGGGACAGAAGGCCCTCTGTCCCACCGTGCCCAGTGCTTCTGTAAGCGCGAGGAGCTGTACTAGTTACTTGTATTATACAAAAGAAAACTCTGTAAATCTGTTTCCTTTTGATGTTATGACTATCCCTTGCTAAATGTTTGTGTGAGGGTAATTCTGGTTGCAAAATATCTCCTTGCTTACAATTTCCTTATCAAAACTAGAGGGAATCAGAACTCTCTCATGTGCAATTGTATGGGACTAGGTCAGCAGTACTTTCTTGCCAAGAGTTTTTCCTGACCAAATAAGAGATCTAGCTGGTATTCATGTAGATGAGGGTTTTGTGGGGGTTTTTTTGGTTGGTTGGTTTTGGGGTTTTGGGTGCTTTTTTTGGCAACGCATTTAGACGATTTCATATGCTTATCCTGCTTAAGATGATCAGCGTTGTTTGGAAGTCTTAGCTCTACATTGTCTCAGGTAGATGGCTGACAAGCCAGATGTCCCCATGGTTGAACTTCTTTTATTCCTGGTTTGGCTGCTGGGTAGTTAAATACTGGTCATATGTATGTTTTCTTGTATCTTCGTTTCTCTGTCAGTGAATATGAGACTAGCATTAGTGTCTCCAATATAAAGTCCTGTTAAGGGTCTTAGGGTGGAAAGTGCTGGATATGACCTCAGTGGTGATGCCACCAAGTTCTGGGGTGTTTTAGAGATGCCAGTGTTACAGACTGGGATGGTATAGATGTTCACCATTTGTTCCTTTGCCATCTGCTACACAACAGGAGCAGCAGGGCTTTTCTACAAAAAGAAAGTTCTCCTTTCAGGTCTCTATGTTGCTGTAGAATATACAGAGCATCCTCTTTCACTTTCAGAAGGAAATGAACCTAAAAAAAGCACCAACTGTGCCACCACCTCTGGGCTGATAGCCAGTGTCATTATCCTTTAAGGGCACATTAACAGCAACCTTCAGTTCAGAGGTGTTGATTTGTATCTCTCCCATGAAATCCCAGAATGGGAACAAGGCATGGATCCCTCTTGTGTTGCTCAATGCTGCTGGAGCAGTGAGTGTCAATGGGAAAAATGTTTGTTCTGCTGTTGGCCTGTATTCTGGACAGGGTTTTGGAGAGGAGACAGTAAAGGTGATGTTGCAGGTAAATGCAAAGCTACCAGACAGAAACAACTCTGAGACTGTAGGCTTTCCTGCAGCCAGATGATGTTAATAGATCCCACCCTCCACTGCACGCTTTAGAGGAAGGCGCAGTCTTCATAATAGACTAAATTCACGGACTTCTATTTCCACCATAATCATCTCTGGAAAGAAATTTCTCACTGATTAACATATGCCCAGAAGTGTTTGCAATGAATGGGCCTTATAGTTTTGTCTTCAGTGTACCACAGACATTTGGTCGTATCTTCAACTGGTGAAAACTAGCATTGCTTTGTTGCCTTTCCAAGTCAATTTACAATGAGTGAAGACTGGTCTTTCTGTTCTTCACATGAAGGTCATGTAACTTTTGTGGCTTTGTGCAATATGTTCTTTCTAAAGAGAAATGAATGTGCAGTTGTCTTTTATTTTGCAATGATCTTCTAAACTATCCAGTTCAAAGATTGGGCACACTTGACACACTTTCCACCCATTTCAAATTCATAATCCTCTGATGCCTCTCACATGATCTGTTGGTCCTGCGAGGGTTTGAGCTTTGATGGAGGAGGAGTCTTTGAACAACAAGGGAGGACTGGAAAATCTGGGGAACTTATGTTTTAGAGGCTTTGATATTGTGGTGGTACTCTATCCTACTGTTAGGCTGTTTCAGTATTTCCAGTCTCAGAGGGTCATTTCATAATAGATATGGGAAGGATTCTCACTTGGCTTGTCTGCAGTTTTCTTAGTTGCTTGGGGAAGACCATAATAACTTGCCCACTAAGACTAACAGGACCTTGTTTTCAACAGGATCTAAGACCAGGATGCTTCAAAGGAATGCTAGAAAGTTGGAGGAGAACCAGGCCCCACTGAGGAAAGGTCTCATCTTAAACACTCAGTAAAAGAGCTGGGAGGCAGACATTTTTCCATCCCTCTCCTTTCTTCTCTGTGATGATTAAGAGTGTCAGCTGCTACTAACTGTGAGCAAAGGTTTAAGAATTTCTCTCACAGATAGTAGAGACATGAGTCATTCTGCAGGCCTACCAAAATCAGGACTCAGCTTCCTGCACAGTCAGGCTTTGAATCAGATCCCCCAGTGTGGCAGAGGAAGTGGGTTGTTAACTGGGCATCCTCCAGACCTGCCTCCAAAGGGATGCTGAAGATGAGAGCTCAGAGCACTCTAGGAAGCTGGAGGAGTCTCGAAGCATTTACAAGAACAAACTGACTTGAGAGGGTTTCAGGCACTGCAAGAAATGAGGAGGAAAAGCCCTTATTGAAAGCCAGTAGAGTTTGTGCTCCAAAAGCCAGCAGAGGTTTTCAGGAACCACTGCCTTTTCTGAGAAGAAAACCACAGAGTTTGAACTATGAATCCACAGCTGCCCCCAAGCTATGGATAAAGGCAGAGTATCTTTAAAGTCCAAGCCCAGCAAGCCTGGCATGAGTGCTTGGGAGCAGGAAGCGTCCTACAAGACAGGAGCTCAACTGCTTGAAGAATGTCAGGGTGCATCGCAGAGTAATGGGGGAAGAAACCAGCAGTTTCACAAGCAGCGGTAGGAGTCAGATCTGCTTTCTAACACGCCCAGAGGCATTCCCCGGTGTCGAGGGAGAGCTCAGTTTATTAGCCCTTACCCTAGCAGGGGCAACGATGGAGACTTTCTGCTCTGTTTGACCCCCAGTTTTCTCAAAATTCATAGGAACTTGGTGTGTTGGTGGCTTCTCTTCTTCCAATTCCAGTTGAAATTGGACAATGATTTCCCGGAGGCAACAGGGCATATGGTGTGACCACACATATGGGTTGTCTCCCTTATGTATTGGGAGGAAATGGCTGCAGATCACTTCTGTGGTGGAAGGTGCCACTTTCATAGGTCTGATCTCCAGGAAGAATCACTTCTAAAGAGAGAAAGGTGACTGCCCTGTGACACAGAGTGCATCTGTCAGTGCTGTTCCACTTTGAGGCAGTCAGTAATTCATCCCAAAGGTCTTGTTTGCACTTGATGCTGCCTCAGAAATCCTGAGTCACTCTTCACCCGAATTCACCCTGGTACATCTGTTTACTCTGTGGTTGTATGATGGTTGGGAAAGTCCTCAAATACAAAGAAAGTCGAAACTGGCTCCTTCCTAAAAACGTAGTCCTGCTGCTTTTATAATGAAAAAGCAGGTTGGATGTCACATTCCTTGATAAAACACAACGGTGTGTCAGTCCCAACATTTCTCAGGTGTTGAGACACAGCTTAGTTTTGCTGTCTGCTTGTGCTTAGGATCTCCTGGCTGTTGAACTCCAGGAGGGCCGACACAGATTTATACCTCCAAGACATTAAGTACAAATTACATTTATGTCAAATGGAAACATCTTGGACAACCCTCTCAGTCCCTGCCCTGGAAACGATTATAAGTCTGTATCAGTGTGGAAGAACCAAATGAACGGTTTTCTTTCCTATTTTCAACTTTGAAGGGTGTTTGGGGACATGTTCAGCTCAGCTCTGGCCTACATTTACTGCTGTCTATGTACATGCATGTCTGTGTCACTTGGATTTCTATCTTTGCTGAGGGTTAAGACTGTGTACACAGCTAGTTGCTGGGGTCATCTGAAGTGCATTTATGTTTATTCTGTGGTAACTTGGTCACGAATTTAAGCTCTGAAGGGCACCAAGCAATTGTGCTTATCAGTAGGAGCCTTGGTGCTCAACTCTTGCTCTTGGGCCATTTTCTAAGTTATCTTCAACCTCAGTCATCGCTGTCAGTCCCAAGAGCTTAAAATCAGACAATTGTTTGCATATCCATTAAGCTCTAAATACTTAAACAGTGAAACCTCTACTAAAGCACCTCTGAAAGCTGAAAATAGAACTGCCTGTAATGGAACTTTCCTGCTGGTAGCCATAAATCAGTAGGTTTTTAGTAGCTTTTGATGAGCATCTTAATGGGGCCTATCAATCTGACTGCATCTAAAGATTCAGCCATTGTTATATTACCCGAGTGATCACAAATCCTCTGATGACTGAGATAACTTGAGAAAAATTTAGCAGAAATTGTGACCTGACAACTGCGATGTCTCTAACAACCGCCTAAAGTCACTAGTGTGCAACTTTCCAGGATGCACAGAGACTACGCTAATGCCATTTTGTCTTTTGTGGCAGCTTAACTATTGGTCTTCCCATGTCTTCTACCTTCATTTTCTACCTGTAGGCAATAACATTTACTCCTGTCATACCTGGCCCAGGAGACACAGACTAAAATTTCAGATAAAGGAGAGGAACTAGAAAAGCAGCATATAAGCCAATGTCATCAGGAATTTGGGATGGTAGAAAATTTGGGCAGGCACTGTCACTTCCCAGTCATATGATTCACATTTCTCTAGCAATGGATGCAACATAGCTACTTGAGAGTCTCACCCTCTTTATTTTGCTCCTGTTTCAAAGCTAACAGTAAAGAAAAAAGGTATCCATGAACATCCTGTGGCTTAGGAACTTGAGAAAGCATAAATTGAGAGTTTTAGGTACTTATCTTCAGCCAGCTATCCCAAAGGCCATTTGAGCTGTAAAGCCCATCCATCACTTAGGCTACTGATGCCAGTGCCACTGCTGGAGAAAGATCAGTCAAGCTGGATTATCAAAGTCAAAGCCAGAGAGAGCTCTTGTGGGAAGTGGTTGAGAAAGTCTCATGTCTTAATTCCTCATTGCGTAGGAAATAAAAAGGGGATTGTGCATGAGGGGTGGGAATGCCCTGTTTCTCATTATCTGAATGCTTGGTCTTGAAAGAGAGGGTGGAGCCCCAGTGCAAAAGATAAATCATATTAATGCAGTTTGTTTCCCTGTTTTTGCCTTCCAGTGCTCTATTCTGGGAGCTGGAGACCAGGGGCTTTGCACATGAACTCTTATCAATGGCCAGTAGAGTAAGGGTGGGTTGTTTTTTTGTGATGAGAAAGAGCCAGGCATGGAGAAATGGAAAAAACAGACCTAAAAAGTGGAGTGAAAGCTATCACAGCTGTCACTCATAAGAGAGTGACAACTGTGACTTTAGAGGTACAAAGGTAGGCCCAGACCTCCGTCTGCATTCAGCAGTGTTGGCTCTGCTCCAGGTGCTGGCGGAGCTGCTGGCTTCAAGAGCCATCACGATGCAGCGCTGTCACTGGGGCTGACAGATTGACTGTGCCATGGGGAGTGGATGTGACTGGTGGCATCTGTCCATGCTGGTGGTGGGGATCCCCTCGTGGGAGTAAGCGGCTCTGGCAGCTTAGCACGTGATGCAGCGGGCTTGGGAGCCGCAGCTTCAGTAGAGCAGGAGGAGCACCTGGAAGCATCTTTGGGGCATTCGTGTGAGCAGAAGGCAGTGATTTGCACTGGTCCATGAGATGCACTGTGGTGTGATTCAGTCACCAGCCCTGTCTCTTGGCTTGGTTCAGAACATAAAGCAACTCAGAAGCCTTTTTTTAATTTTTTTTTCCTTTGGAAGCTGAGGCTTTTTGATAGGTATGTGTGCCCCAAAAGCAACTATTAGGACATTTCAGAGCTTTTGGGGGGGGGCGTGAGAGGAGGAACCCAAGCAAAATGCTCAAGTTTTTCTAACCGAAACCCAGCTTTTCCCACACCTTTACCTCCCCAGGTGGGTTTTCTTGGGGGGTTGTATGTATTTTTCACTTGGATTTTAGAAAAGAAAGGTTATCTGGGAACTAAAACCGCCTTCAGAAAATACTAATAAACCTTTTCCAGTTCCATGAAATGTTTCTCGGAAGGCAGGAAACAATTCCCTGCCTCCCTCCGCACAGTTAAACAAGGCTGAGCAGTGGATGGGCAAGATGAAGCTTGATGGTGGTGAAGGGCCCCGCATGCCCTGGGGCTCGTGGGCACAGGCTCTAAGCTGGCAAAAGCCAGCAAGCTCCCACCTATGCCTGCAGTGAACCAAGAACTGCAGCATTTGGAACATGATCCAGCGACAGCTCAGTAAGGCCTGAGCAAGAAGATACAGGTATTTGCTAAAGGCCAGGGTCCTAAATCTGTCTTCAGGGGGAAATTGGCACAGAAATCCATTGAAAACCAAGGAAGTAACATCCTTTTTGGAACCATGGGGGAGGGTTCAACACCATCTATGTCAATTAAGCAGATAAGTGAACTTGAAAAAAAGGATGGTACAGCTCAAAGTACACAGCTGTAGCTTGCCCTGTGTGATCTGGTAGTGCCAAGATACCCTTTAAAAAGTTGTTCAAGCTCCTCTGGTAGCAGACTTCTAGGAGCACTGACACAAGGCACAACTGCAGCGCAGGTAACGCACTCCCTCCCTCCTGCATAACTTCATCACTGGCTATTGCCCCTCATCAGATTTGATTAAAGTCTCTCAAACTGCATTAAAAATGGAAAGAATGGTGCTATTAATTTTCATGGCTGCTCATTACAGTAGGCATGTTGCATTAGATAGTTCAATGGTTAGGTCAAGCTGTGGTGGTGTTGTAATGAAAGTGAGACGTGCTGTGCAGAGTAAAGCAAGCTGGGTCTGCTCCATGGTGACTCCCCCACCCCAATGGGTCTTGCGGGAGTAGTTTGACTTGCATGCCTCATGGACAGGACATCACGTCACAGTGAGTGACTTCCATAATTGCTGCTGTGTTGGCTGTCTCGGCAGAGAGGCCGAAGACTGAACGCACCACGGGGAATGAACTCTGGGCTCACTCTAGAAGAGACCTCTTTAGTTTAGGGTCAGGGCACATGTACAGGCAGCAGTAAAGGGGGAGCTATTATTTGTGGACAGACAGCTGACACCAAGCTGTAAGGCTGCTTATTGCAGCGTATTTCACTGTAATTTAAAATCCGGGTGTATTTTTAATGCTAGAAAAAAAAGCTGAAAGCAAGCAACAGGAACAGGGTCTGAAATAAAAGGTTGCAAGAAATCAAATGAGCAGCTTCCAAAAGCTGCATGTTTGGGTATTGCTCTGGGTGGAAGGTGGCTTTTTTTCCTATATTAGCTCTCAGCTTATGCCCCAGTAGTGAGACCATGAACATTGGAGCACCTGTACTGGCTCTGGCCAAAGGCTCATCTTAACCCAGTACCCTGTCCCTGACTGTGTCCAGTAACACATACTTAGGGGAACACATGCTTAAGAGAGAAACTTTCATAGTGTAATCCTTCATCTGGCATAACCTCTGGCTCATTGTCTGTCTTCTGGCATCAGCATCCTGGTGATTTTTGGTGGACCTGGTAATTGCAGTGGTTCTAGGTTTGGTTTTTTGGGTTTTTTTTGTGAGAACTACGGAACACTTGTGCTTTAATCATATTTCTGGCCTTTGTGTCTCTACAGACCTTAGTCACCTTCCCCCGCCATTTCTTTTCTGAGCTGAGGCATCCTCCCACATGGAGACAGGAGATGTGCAGTATGCAAAATCACTGGTCAGTCCATTCTTCTTCTCCATGTGTTGTCTATACTTTCCAAGAGAGGAATCATGACTTAGGTGCATCAACAGAGTCATTTTGTTATGGTGGCTTTAAAAAAGGAAGGCCTTAGCTTCCTTTTTTCTAGCCTTTCAGTAATACTTTCTGAGATCCTGCATGCCTTCATGACCATTCCTGAGCCTTGAGCTAGCATTTTTAAACCACTATTTGCAGCAGCCCCAAGCAAAATGGTAGATGACTGCGAGAGCAGAAGGAAGGACAGTATGCTCACGAAGTGGAGAACTGCACATGTGGGTAGACACTTCTTATTTTATACTTTGCCGGTGTATTATTTGTGCTCTCGGAGCATGGCCAGTGTCCCTTTGGTGCACATCTGCTTTGTCTGCCTTGGAAGTGACCTGACTGCAGCGAGCAAGACAAGCAGAGCAGAGCTTTTCCAAAGTCTTGGTCATATTTGAGAACTCTCTGAATTACTGGCTGGTTTATGTGGATGCTATGCTAGAAAGAAAGAGGAAACATTGGTTTGAGTTGTAGATTGCAAGTGTTTCAGAATGACCTTGCAATCTCCTGCATGCAGTCAGCCATGTATCAGACACTGGTGCTGTTAAGTAACAGCAATGTAATCTGGCCCTGGGGTTATTCTGTGTACATCCCCTGCTCATTTTGTGGTTTTGAATTTCCCTAAAACAGTTTTTTTTCTAAACTTAAGCAGTGAAGATGAAATCCCCCTTTGATGCATTTTTATTCCTTTTTGTAGGTGTTATTGTATCACTGAGAAAATGAATTTGATCATGAAATACTATGTTCCCATTTCTCGACTCTTCCCCTCCGTGTCTGGAGACCTCCATCCACTTTTGTATATGTTTTGATATAAAGCTCTTGTACAGTACGTGTGTATACATAGGCATGTGCTACCTATGGGCTATACATCTTCTTTTACTTCGCTGAGCACAGGTGAATTTCTACGTGTTAATCAGAGCTGCAGTAAGGACTGGATTTCCAGTTCTTGCTTTTATTTACCCAAGTTGCTTTTATTTACCTAAGTAGAAGCCCTCTTCCCTCTCTTGGAAATTTCCACTGGCTCCACTCATATAGGACTTTGGGATTTGACTTCATCTGTTCAGACCAACCTTGCTGGTCAGGGTTATTCTATCCGTTTTTATTCGATAACAGAGTTAAGTTGGTAACTCTGAATGTGCCTCCCTAGGAAGCAGGCTCTGACACAGCAAATAACACACTGTGTGGGTGACACGTTTAGACCTATCACTTGGATTTATGTCTCTCTCCTCTAGGGATGTGAGCTAGTCTTTGTCAGAAAATAAAAAAGGACAGAAGTGTAAATAGAAATGCATTAATTTAGATATCTAGGCAATACCCATAGAATTAAAATGATTGAAAACTTAAAGTGGAATTAGGGAGATGGCAGCAGTACCCCCCTGGGCTTTACACAAGAGGAGCTGTTGCATTTGGGGGAGAAGAGGAGAAAGAAGTGCTGAGGTATTTAGATGACTGCTCTGTTTTGCTTTGTCACGGAAAGAGAGATGGTGTAAAAGGGAAGGCAGGGGGCAGAACAGCTTTTATGTTTGGGCATGGGCTGGAAGAAATAACATGCTGTAAATATTGCAGCTGACACAGGAGAAGCCCATTTGGCTGGGAATATAGGGCAATAAATGCAGTCAGGTGATTCAAGGGTGTCATGCATAAGTCTGCCAGGTAGTTAGGCGAGAGCCGATCAGGAAATAATTATGGCTGATAAGGGGAGCTTGTAAGGAGGCCAGCACCTTCTGTGACCATGAAAGGTTTTAATGATTAACTATTATGGAAAAGCTAGAAGCACATTCTCCGCTTTCTTCAGTGTCACACCCGACTGCTCTCCTGCATCATTAACTTCAGCGCTGCCCTGCCGAATGGCAGACTGCTGTGCCGGGGCTTCGCTGCTGAGCGTGAACCAGCTTTAATTCAGGGCAACCTCTGGGTTGTGAATGGGGAAGCTGGTTGCTTCTGAGAAGGGCACGGGTGGCAAAGTGCTGTGTCTGCCCAGGTGCCTGCATCTCCTGGAGTTAACTCCTGGGGGAATCCATACCACTCCTGGGGAAACTGCAGGGGATTGCTGTGCCCTATATATTGCAAATGAAACCCCACTCTGGCAATAGGCTCATGTGTGGGTGAGTGACAGAAAGCTGTGTGGCTTGAAAATGGATTTGGGGAAAAGATGCAAGAGGGAGGAGAGGGGAAATATATGCTTTGACTAGGTGCAGCAGCGTATGGCTCAGGTGCTTCAGGACGGGTACACAGACACACACAGAGTGCAGCTTCCCACGACCTGGCCTGCATACTGTTTTTGAACATCTCCTTCTTTCTGTTTCCTTATGCAATGATGAAAACAGCAGATGTCAATAAAAACAGCTCTTGCCAATGTGATGTTAAATTGACAGTCTGTGGGTATTTCCCTGCTGCAGCATTTACAGCACAATATGGCCCTAATATTTTGCCTTGCTTGCACTGCATGCTCCAGCTTCCTAGGCTCACACAAGAGAAGCGAGCTACCATCATCAAAACTTCCATTCCTCAGAACTTGGAGTAGTGGTCCAGACTGGTGGGATCCCATCTTCTAAACCACTTTGGCTCCATTTACAAGATGCTGTAAGCACAGGCTTGCACCTTGTGGCAATGCTGTGGGAAGATGAAGAGGTCACAGACCCTGTTAGTATATGATGGTGCTCAGGATAAATGAGATGAGATTTGTGTACTCTGGCTCTGTATATTCCTAGGGTTGGGCGAGGGGATGCAAGGATGGGGACCACACAGCAAGCTGGCATTGCCTCTAGTTGGGTCAGCCCTTTGCAACATACCACAGAGAGAGTGCTGTCTTTTGCACGATAGCTGTTTCTTCTGTCTGCAGCTCCACCTGTAAAAGCAAGGGCAGAGCTGTGCCTGGTGCTTGGCAGGCACCGAACGAGCAGTCTCCAGATTGACTGCATGTAGGGAACTGGCCCTGAATATTAAGACAGCAGCAGTATTAAATATAGACAGTAGGAATGGTGCTGGAGCATTAGTCTGATCTTGAATAGACTTTCCTTTGCAACGTTACTGTACAGCTGTTATTATAGTGTTGCTAATTGATTTTACTTGATTAATGCTAGCTAATTAATTTTTTTTAATTAAGTCTCATTTAGTGACTTGTATGGTTAGGCACAGCTATAAACCTCTGTACAGTCCCATCTGCAATGAGCACAAATTTTCCCTGCTTCGATTTGCCCACGGCAGGACAAGGTGCAGGCAGGACAAGGTGGTGCCAACCCCGTGGACCCACTGTGCTGGACCCACAGGGCATGTAAAGGTCAGGCCAGGGGGAGTGGGGGCAAATCCATGGGCTGTTGTTGGGACTGTCCACAGACTACAGGTAACTCCTGTGTCAGTCTGTGTTGCTGTACCTGTTGGATAACCTTGGCCAAGATATGGACTCCATCATCATTTCTGAGAAAATTACATCATTAATATATTGTCTGTAGTCGATAGGCCATGGCCCTGATTCAGCAAGACACTTAAGTACATGGCTAATATCTGTCACACAGTCTGGTACCTTGATGGGTTGCTTTTTTTTTTTTTTTAAGAGCCTGCTTTTGCATTTAAAATTGGATTTGTGCTAAACTGAGGCTTTTGTGCCTGCAAAGACCATCAGCCATGGCTTGACCATGAGGTGCCATGTGCTCACAGTATAAACAGGATCTCAAAGCTGGGAGATGCCATTGTGCGGAGTGCAAAAAGCCAAGAAAGACCGTTACCAAGCAGTGCATTTGGCCTCTTGTGACCCTCCTTACCCACACAGAAGGTTCATGCAGAGATCATGGATTATGGAGTGGAAGGTGTGAATTTGGTTGAATTGCATTTGGCTATCCTTAATGCTGGATGAGCACACAGTGTCCAGGAGGCAAGGGGAGAGAGAGGACTTGCTTATGAACGGGCAGAAAAGTGGTTGGTGATTTCTTACAATGCATACTGGGGTGAAGTGGGAGCTTTGACTTATTTTCCATGTACAACTTAAATGAATCCTTACAAGGCCCTATTTGATTCTGTTTTTTCTTAACAAATATTTTTATTTTTAAAAAATCTGTAATTCTATTTAAAAGTGTTTCTTTTTTTGTTTGAAGGATGAGTTAGGAACAGTTGTGAAGCAATTGTTCATTAGGCATGTAGCTGGGTTTCATTTATTTTTAATTCTGTTCACCTTGGATCGCTTTTAATCAGTTTAATACTTATCCTCTCATTTCACTAATTGTTATTTATTGCATTCAATTATGTATCTTACAAACATTCATTTCCCCTCACAGATCTCCTGTAATGACCACTAGAAAGCTGAGGAAATGGAGGCAGAGAGTTTCAAACCACCTTGAGAACATCTTCTAGTGACTGCCTTGCGTGTTAGGAGCCTGATCCCTGAGGACTGGGATCCTCCAACCACTGAGTTGTTTTTGAGAAATTACCTCTAAACTGTCTTTAAGCACTGCAGTAAAGCCCAATTAAGTAAGTACTTAAGTAGAAGCTTACTTTAAAGCACACAGTCAGTCTTGCCCCTACTTGACAAACCATATGCTGGGAGTTCAGTTACTACCTTCAGGCTTAGGGAACAGCTGCAGCTGTTCGCCTGCTGGGAAGCTTTGCCATAGGCATGTAGCAAAGAGGGAGAGTCTGAGCTTCAGGTGTTGAGCTGGTATCACCTGGAATTATTCTGTTGCCTTGGAGGGAAGTGGTATGATTTATGCATCTGTCAAGAGATACTAAGCAATTGTTTGGGTTTTGTTTATTGTTGCACTGTCAAGTGAAGAACCGCGGGGACTCAAGGTCACCCTCCTGTGCACAAGCAGCCACGTCTGGCTGTGGGCTGTGTCTCTGTGGTAGGTTGCAGGGAGACAGAAACTTCCCAACGTCGGTGAGATTTCAGCAGAGCAGCACCGAGGCTTGGTGGCTGAAGAGTGATGAACCCTGCACTGCGCTGTGCAGAGAGTATGGGTTCAGCCCTGTCACAGTGAGCCCTGGCATGGGGTGGGTGCAGTCCTGTGAGCACAGCCATATGGATTTTGGGTCCCAGCCATAAAGTCAGAGCTTGGTCACGCATCATGGACCACCTCCTCCCGTCAAATGAATTCCTTGCTGTGACCTACTTTGGTCAGGGCCTGATCCTGATCTGAGAATAGTCAATGGAGAGGTCAGCACTGACTCTGCCTGACTCTGCCACAGACCTTCAAGCCTTGGCCTCTCTGCTGAGCCTCTCCAAGGAGCTGCAGTGCTGACAGCATTGCTGATGGCTGCCAAATAGGCTATTTTCCATCCCAGCCTCACACCATCATCATCCCTGCTCAGCAGTGCAGTCTCCCCGGTTACATGACCGTGGAGTTAGGACAGGCAGTGCTTGATTTTGCTTTATGTTCATTGATCCTGGCTTAGTGCTCAGTGTTTGACATGACAAAAGGCTGTTTGCAAAGTCATGGCAATTAAATTCTCTAATTGTCCTACTTTTTTAGAGGAGCTGAGTCTCTGGCATGTAAGTGGGTCACAAAAGTAGTCTGTTTAGCACTGTGCCTTTTTTAAAGGCAAAGAGGACTTGTTGCAGCTCTACAGGCGAGATCCATGAGATCCTTGGTGGGGTGGCCCAGGCAAACCCTCAGTAAACAGGGTCAGCCTGATCTTCATGTCAAGTTGGTAGCCACGTTGCATTCCTCTAGCAGAGCGCAGCTAGTAAAAATCCCTGAAATGGCAGAGATGGCAAATGATATTAAGGAACAGATTATAGGGCATTAGCTGGAAGTCAGTCAGGAAGCTCTACAGTGCTCCTGTATTCCTACAATGCAACAGGAACAGGCAGACCACTGCCTGCATGTGCTGCTAAAAAGATATCTGTGGCTCTGGCGGATCATTCCACCCAGGCGTGGCTTGTTTTCAGTGCCCTTCAAAGCTGGGACTTGGAGGCTTTAGGCAGCTTCCCTTCTGCTCCCAGCCATGGCCATCCAATTGCTGGGCTTGTAAGGACTAGAGGAAATGTGAGATAGTGGGAGCTGGAGGTAGAGCAGTTGTGGAACAGCTTTGCCAGAACTTGTCTTGAACTGAACCACTTTATGGTCCCAGTCTGATCCTGGATTGTTCTCATATGGGAGCTACCCCCTGCCCAGCTTTCCACTGCCATGATACAAGGAAGAGAGATCTACATAGCACCAAACCCTTCTTCCTTTCCCAAGAAACCATTTTGTCTGGTAGTACTGACTGCTGTAAGAGTTAGCATGCCTAAGAGGCCTAAAGCAGAGCTCACATCCCCTTGATTTTCGTGGAGTTTGAGGGTCTCTCTTCAGTGTGCATAAAGCCAAATAAAAAAATCAAAAGCCATCCTGCCTGAGGGCCAGCTGTTCTTGCAGCACCCTGCCACCCCACTGCTTCCCACCACATCACTCAGCAGAGCTGGCACAGCCAGGGCACTCTCAGTTCCTCTCTTGTGGGAAGGCTCTAAGGTGGTTTTGCAGCCAGTGAGTACTTCCCTGGGGGAACTACACATAGGGAGCTACGGTCATTTTGCTCTTAGCTGGAGCTGATGGCTGAGCTGAAACCAAATGATTCAGAGTTTGGAGAGTGATTCAGAGTCAGGCTCTGGGAGAAGCTCCCCTAATTGTGTGTTCAGCTAAATCCAGGGGCATTGCACTGGCTTGAGAGTCAAGTTAGCAGTTTTATCTCCACTGGTTCACCTCCTGAAGTGGTCACATGTGGTGTGATGTATCCTGGGATAGATGGTTTAGTTTAAATGTAGATGAATTTGCTAGTGTCCCAGTACGTTGGCTTCTATAAGCCATCTTCCTGTGATTTCAGTGGCCTTGGGGTCAAGCACCTAATGATGATGGGTGAGGGGTCCCTCTACTGCTTAACACAAGCCTAGAAATGCACCTTAGTTGATGGTTGAATTTAGAAGCTGAAATCAATCCCCTGCTTCTTTTTATTTAGCCAAGCATCCCTACTGAAGCACCAAAGTGTTAAAGGAAAGTGACCCTCCATGGGCTACGGGAGGTTAGGCCACCAGGATGAAGTTTGGACAATAGTGGAAGAAGTAAACGTGAAGGGGTCAGCCTCATGTCACAGCTGGAGATAGCTCACATTGACCTTGCTGAGAGCTGTTTGATGCCATGCGCTGGGGGAGAGTGCCTGTGTCATAGCTGGCACCAGCTGTTGGGCAGTTGTAAACTCAAAACTAGAAAAGCACCATAGAGCCAGGAGGGCTTTTTCAGCCCTCTAAGCATCCCTTCCTTCACAGTGTGGAGGCACAAGCCAAGCCAGCCAGAAGGAGCTAATTCTGTAGTAAAGAGGAAAAGCTTGTCTTAGAGCCTGACAGCCTTCAAAGCTTTCACAGTGCTGGAATTTGCCTTAAAAATGGGGAAAAAGAGGATTTCCCTGGCTTAATATTTCCCCGAACTTGGTTTAGCATGCCTACAGTTCAGAATAGTTCTTGTTTTTATTTGGTCAAGAAGTTAGGAGAGCCTGGCATGGCTGGACATGAAGTCATGCATTCGTGGTGTTTATGAATTCTCTTGTGAATGTATGGAAAACATGTATCATTATTTCAACTCCCAGTGCTGGAAATAGTGCAAATAAATGACTGTGAGTCAGAAGAAGGTGAATCAGTGTAAGTTAGCTCTACTGCCAACCTTTTAAGAGCACAGACATGACATGGGCAATTATTTAGCTAATTAGAGCAGACCTTTGAGCATTGAAATCCAGGGTTTTCAAAGGAGCCTACCAGAATTAGGTGCCTAAGTCCTTCTGCTGTCAGTGGGAGGTGGGTACATACTTCCTTTAAATGCTCATCTTAGCAGAATACCCATGGCATTTTATTCAGATGTTAAGGGAGCAGCATTTCCCCTGGGTGCGTGGGCAGTGTGTTCCTAGCAAGAGGAACAGAACACCTCTAGATGGAGACCTACAGCCTGAACCAGCCCCTGCTAATGCCCACTTCAGTCCTCCACTCATGCTGGAGCCTAGCAGAAGGACTTAGGATGCTCACCGGAGGGTGTGAGTGGGAAGAGCCCTCTGGCCCCAAGAGCACGATGCCTGCAGCGTGGTCTAAGGGTGGCAGCTCTGCTCCATAGTCCTTGCCAACACCGCTTGGAGAGGACATCTAAATGTATGAGCAATGGCACTGCCCAGCATAAAATGCGAGAGGGCAGGCAGTTAGTTGCATGTGAGAGGTCAGACAGAATTAGGATGGTTTCTGCTTTCTCTGCTGATGTGCAAAGTGACTGTTGTTTATCCAGCAGTAAAGTTGCACGTTTCTCAAAGGTGAGCTGCATGTCAGAAGTGTTCACCCAGACACTGATGCTTCCAGCAGAACATGCTGCTGTGTCCCTGACTTCAGCAGCCGCTGTAAATCTTTGCAGCCTATTGATTTTCCCCTCTCAACCCTTTCATTCCTCCCATGGGGAGTGTGCATGGACTGGTGCTGTGGATGTCAGCCGGGCAAGAGTTAAATGCAGTCATGGAGCTGTTGGCTTACCTTTGAAAGCGTAGGAGGAAACATGTACCTCTGATCTTGTAAAGGATCCTGTTTTCTTGCTGGCAGCACAGCCTGCTCCAATTAGAATACAAGGACTGAAACAAGGCCTGGAGTCAGTCTGTCCCCTGCTGCGGTGGTGGCACTGTCACTGCTTTTGTGGTAAGTAGGGCAATTTCAGTGCCAGTCACCTCTCTGAATACAGCCTTGCAAACACATGTGTAAAGTCATTGATTTTTCTTTAGCCTCTTTCCCTCTGTGAGATTGCGGAGCTGGCAGGACAGCCCTGCCTGCAGAGGATTTGCTTCCACTTGGGATCCAGCCAGGCAAGACAGGAATCCTAAGTGCTTGCTGCTTTTGTGGCTCATCTAGAGCAGCAAAGCTTGGTGCTTTCTCCTCCAGTTCACCCTCTCAGCACAGAGATGGCCCAGGGGAATTGTTTGCTGTTTTTTCTAAGTGGATTTACCCAGGGGAGGCAAAGGAGGAATGGAAGCATCTTCATCAAATGGGTGTGATGGTCATGTCTTGAAGGCCTGGCAAAGGCTGTTGCACAAGGCAGTGCGGACACACAGGCACCAGAGATAGGAGCATTACCTGGGATGCTACGGTCTCTGCCACCAAAGTACCTTCATGTGTTGGGCGAGGAATCAAGGCAAGGGGGCTGAAGTGAGGTAAGGCCACAGTGGAACTGAGCAGCAGGCTTGGGAACTCAGTCACATTCCCAAATGGCAAGGCCCTCCAGTGTTGCAGGGTCTTCTCGTGCTGCTTCTGTTCTTAGGAGCTTTCAGGCCAGTGGTAACATCTGTGCAGGTAACAGCCCTTGATAAGACCCTCTTTGACAGAGTTGTTAAGGCCATGCCTTGAAGCCATGTACAAATCTAGCATCCTTTGGCAAGAAATTATGCGTCAATGAATTGTACTGTAGGAGAATGAA
Source organism: Balaeniceps rex (assembly GCA_013401315.1). Taxonomy (NCBI): domain Eukaryota; kingdom Metazoa; phylum Chordata; class Aves; order Pelecaniformes; family Balaenicipitidae; genus Balaeniceps; species Balaeniceps rex. The sequence continues at coordinate 246,302 of VYZW01055530.1, forward strand.
CTCCAAAGGCTGCTGGAGTGTGCAAGGAGCTTGTTGTTAGAGAGTAATCTCAGCCTGACCTGAGATCCCCACTCGGGAATCAGTTGCTGCCCTAGTAGTAGGCAGGACCCTGCTGAGGTCCCATGCTGTGTTGCACAGAAGGCCATCCAACACCGTCTTCCGAAACCAAGACTCCTAGTTGCTGTCAGGGAGCGAAGCCCAGGCCGCCCCAGTCTCCCTGGCTCTTCTTGTTTCCCAGTGAGAGAACTGTGCCCAGTTATGCCATCAAATTCCTGCGTGGCTCAGGGATCCCAGCTTGGGAATTCAGCAGCTAGAAAGGATTGAGCGGCTTATTTGAAATCCCTACGCACTACTATGTAATTAAGAACAAGAGAGAGGTTTGCTGTTAATTAGCTTTCATTGACCCACTTTTGACCCTCCAAATGCTGTTGTGGTGCACTAGGTCTCTGAGAAGGCATGTCATCCTCTCTGGGGAGAGATTAATCTTCATTACTGCTTCTGCATTAGCCTGGCACTCTTTATTAGTTTCTCATTAACGTTCTGGCAGATCGGAGCTGCCAACTGAGGAAGTAACATTCACACAGAACATTGTTAGCAAAATACAGTGCTTTCATATGGTACACTAATGGCCCAAGGCACTGCTGCCCAGGCATCGTGGCAAGGCCCTGGCTGTTGCAGATGGGCTGGTAGTGGCAAATGATGGTTATGGATAGCACAGCATGTGCAGCAGGTCATGTTAAACCATATTGATTTTGTTCCTCTCTTCACCTAGACTGGTGTCTCCCTTGATTGTCTCATATGCGTGTTGTTTCAAGCCACTGGAGTGTCTGGGTCCTGTTTCTGTTGCGTTCCCACTGCCTCCTGTCACAGAACAGTCCCTGCTTAGCTCCATGGAAGGATGCAGCTGTAACACTGGGGACTAATTAAGGTATGAGCCCAGGTTTCCTAAGTCATATTAATCAGGATACAACCCTGTGGTTTTTCACCTGGGATGAGAGGGGAGGAATCCAGCAGAGGCTGCCTTACAGATATTTTACCAAAGTAAGGAGCAACTGGAGACCCTCCAGCAGGTAGCCTTAAAAATAAATTTGAACTGATGTTTATCAAAAGAAAGGTCAGCACCAAGAAATTACATTGTTTTGCTGCTCTGTGACCTCCCTATGGCATCTAAACTGGGAGAGGGACTTCAGTTAGTTTCCCACTACTACACTCATATGGTGTTGCAAAAGTTTGCTTGGCTGTTGTCTGTGCCATGGTCCTGCTGTGAGAACAACACTGCTAACAAGGAATAACGGTATGGTGTTTGTGGCAAGTCCCAGCTGCAGGTCACAGAGAGCTTCTGCTCTGCTAAATGGGTGACCCTCACAGCCCATTCTGCAGGGGGATAAAATTAATCATTTCTAGTGACTTGCTGGGAGTCAGTGAATGAGTCAGTGGACGAGTCAAGAAGCCAGGTCTCCTGGCTCCCAGGGCTGTCTGACGTACTCGGCTCTGGACTTTGGGGAGCAGAGCACATTGCTGGAGTCACTTGGAAGTGGTGTGACAGACGTACAAGTGCAGCCTGCTGTTCTCTCGCAGCTACTTCAGGATCCCACGAATCATTATCTAGAAGTGATTCATTTCTTTACAAGTGCTGCAAATTAGATATGTATCAGGGTTAAAGCAGTCTGTTGCAATGCTACGTTGAGTTTCATTGAAAGCCTAAGGTCCTGGATCAAGGGATTGTCTCTTTTCAAAAGCACATTGCAGTTGCTCAAAGAACCTGCTAAATGCAGTCCTTGAAGGCTCTAAAATTCAAAGGGAAATGAAGAGAAACAAAACATATATTTAAAAAACCCCACACCATTGCCTTTAGATTTCTTGCATATGAATTTGTGTCAGTGGCTGGCTAGATTAGGAAACACATGGTAGATCTTACTGACCCAATGGCCTTGAGATATGGTAGCCCCATCCCTTAGATTGGGCCAGGAAAGAGCAACCACATGCTTTCCATGGGGTCAGGCAGAGCTGCATGATGGAGCTAAGGGCCTGTGCAGGTGGGAGGTGTGAGTGGGCCCATCTGCATTACCCGGGGCTGTGGCTCTGGGCATGGGCAAGTGCTGGGGATTGGGACCTTTTATTCTGGGCAGCAAAGGTAGTGGTTAACACCCCAGGCTAAGTACTCAAACATGAGGCCATTTTCACTCACGGACCAAAATGAAGTTAAGCTGTAAGATGCCCATGGATCTTATTTATGTGCTTGGGAAGACGAAAGTCCTCAAAATACAGGCAATCCCTTCCCAAAGTGCTTGTAGCTTGAAGGGTGTAACATCCAACACCAGTTAGACTGGGGTAATGCAGGAAAGATGGGAAGGAATTAGATGTGATGCTTTAAATGTGTCTCACTGTCACTGGCAATAACTTGCCTCTGGTGGAACAAGAACCTGGAAAGGTGGGAAGAAGCAGGTTGCAAGAGAAATGTAGCAACTGTTTGGTCAGCTGGCCTGAGGCAGCTCAAAAATATGAAAGTGCCTGTGTAAACGTCGGACGTGTTGCCTGCAAGGGAACCTGGATGGAGCTGAACCCAGTTTCAAGCTATTTTCTCCTTTCTCCACCTACTTGGAGTGCCCCAGGGTTTTGCAGTTGCTTTGTAAGGTTGTCACTGGTGCAGGTACTTGGGACTTTTCAGGATGTGCAAACACAATCTTCAAATCTGTTGCTTGGATTCAAAGTTACAGTGTTTGGACGCATCAGGTATGTGGTATGTTCCTAATCTCCAAGTGTATGAGTGTAGTTCTGATGATCAGGTTGGAGAGGTAAATACTCACCACTACATATTTCAATGTTACTTTGAACAAAGGGCTAAAAAATGTGATTTATTGTTTCAGCAAACATTCCTGCCAGGGAACATGTTTGCTAGATTGTTGGCAAAAAGCTAGATCTGAAGGGATGTGAACTCATTCCAAAGTAATTGTGTTTACACATTTCAAATACATGATTGCAAATAATTCTGCTTTCTGCTCTCTATGTCCCTGTGGAAGCTGTGCACTAACCAGGGGATAGGAGATTCCTGCCAGACTCAAATAAAACTTAACCTCTGTCTTAGCATGAGCCAAAGGACTGGACTCGTTCAAACTGGGGTGGGGAAAACAAGGCCTTTTGCCTATGGAAATCATAGCTTTTCCAGTGGTAGCGTGCCATCCAGTACGGTAGTTTGAAATACTGCTGCAGTGCTCAGTGGGAATTTTGGGGGAACCTTTGGTCAGCTGCAGTTCCCATGGTGCTGTACTGGTTCACCCATTCCCCAGGGATGGAGGCTGTGTTTGACAGATCACCACCTGTGCTGTACCGTGGGAGATGTTGCCTGGTGAGAGAGAGACAACGGAAGGCAAGGCAGGCAAGCTACAATTTCCAAGAAATATCCTAGCCATCTTCCCATATGTAAATAGTTTTTGGAGGGCAAAACTGACATTTTTTCATAAAATAACATAGTAAAAAAAGGTCCCATCCATGATTTTCCTATTCAAGCCTACTGCAATGGAAAACTTCTGATCATGCCTACCTGTTAGTGGCTTTCTATTAATTACTGTAGCATCCTAAGCCATTGATCATCACATGCAGCCAGTTTTGGTCATTGCAGGTATTTTCCCATTAAAAGAGAGCTCTCACCCTTAATGGGGTAACAGTTGCAACATTAAAAAAAAAAAAAAAACCTCAATGAGATGAAATACACAGCTGGAAGGGGTAGAAAGAGCACTGGCAGAGGAGACACTGGATTAAGGACTTGTCAGGTGGGGGGTGTTGAGATCCTGGATGTAGGTGTGGAAAGAGGAGAGCTGCTACACCTGGCTGAAGATTAGGTAAAGGCAGCATATGTCAGAGCTGTCTAGACAAGGTGGAAAACTTATTACGAGTATTGGGGAGAAAAAAAAAGAAAGGGAGAAGAAAGAAGAGAAAGAGCCAGCAGATTGCGTGATTATATGCTGCCTAAGGAAGACAGGTTGAGATTGTATAATTCTCTGGGGAAACTCTACATGAAACAATTTTATGTTCAATTAGGTGCACTATGTTAGGGTTTTTTAATTTTAAAAAAAGGGTTGAATGCTCAAAAAAAGTGTGGAGGAGGGTAGTGGAGTGCTGAGCTGAAAACCTTTTTTTAAATCTTTATATGTACTGCATAGTGGGGGAGAAAGAAACAGCAGAGAAAAGGATGTGTTTGACACATGTCAGAGATATCAACAGCTCCAGTGACAATTTTAAGGAAATTAAATGGAAACTAAAGGGAAGCATTTTAGAGCAGAAGTCCCAAAAGCACTTAAAAATACAGAACATCAGAAAAGCTCAGTGCCTGTCAGCAGTGGGGGATCAGCTCCTTTCATGACCAGCATACTAAGATCAGAGGGCCAAGCCTGCATCAGCTCTGAGACACCAGGACTTGATCTGATGCACATCAAAAGCTGTGCCAGAGCACAGGAGAACCTCTAGGGCAAAACAGCTCCTTCCAGCAAGCCAAAGCTCTTAAATCCCAGCATCGTCTAGGGATGAAGGGAAGGGATTGGGACTCTCGGGTACTGATTTATCAGTTCGTGTCTTCTCTAATTCTTTAGTTTAGCTGGTCAGAGGAGTTCATAAGACCATAATGATTTCATGGAGCTTGCCTCCCCATTGCCCTATCCCTTTAGGTGTCCTCTTCCAGGGGGGTGAGGAGTAGCCCCAGCCCCTGGCTGTGCTCTTCACCCTTACCTCAAGGTGACTTTAAGGGAGTCAGGCTTCTTGCTGCTCTTCTCAACTGCCTGTTCTTGGTGTGCAATGTGCCATCTGGAAGGTAGGGCACCACAAGGAAGTGTGCTATGAAGCAACTGGAACCGAGACTTTGCAAGCACAGCTTGACTTCCTTATTTCAGTTTCTCATGGTCTTGCAAGGCCATGTAATACATAGTGCTGGGTGTGCCTGGTGGTATTCCACTAAAAATCAACCGGCACTTGGCTGTCATCACTTAGCCATAACATCTTGTGGCATCTCTTTGCTCAGGGCCATGCTTTCTTTCATTTCTCTGCCTCACTCTCATTTCAGTCTCTGCCCATCGCATTGGTATTTTCATCCTCAGTTCTACCATGCCAGCAACAGAAGCAGGCATGATATGACATCACTGTTACTTCTTTTAGACTCCTACTGCCTATGTGATCCAGAAGATCAGGCAGCACATGTAGCCTGACGCAGAGAGGATGCACAGAGATGCACACCAGCTTCTAAGCAGAACAGTGAGTGTGTTGTGTAAGGAAGTGAGAGAAAAAAATACACTAGCATGTTTTCATTTCCTCAGGAACACATCCCAGAAAAACCCCACAAGAGGGTGAGTCATCCACAGAGGATACTGGCATCTCTGAGTTGCAGCTGCTAGTTTTTAATTCTATAATTTTAATTTACCAGACAAATAAAATAAAAGAAGGAAGGAATGACTGGATAGGATGCATATCATTGTCTCTCTGTAGGATTCTCCCTTTTCCAGCATGGGTGCATGGGATTGGCTGTTGGATCTCAGGTCTTTGAGCTATGAGTTGGTCATGCACAGGTGAAGTTTGTGCAAACACATCTGCAGGCTTCAGGTACAGCTTTGTGAGATCATATAAGATCATATCATTGGTGAAAACAGTGAAAAAGAAAATTAATATTCTCTTTTTGCATAAGTACTTTAACATTAATCAGTATCCTTCAGAGGAAGCGCTGTATACAAAGCCCAGGTAATACAAAACTGGGAGGAGTGGCTGATATGCCAGAGGGTCGTGCTGCCAGGCAGAGGGACCTGGACAGGCTAGAGAAATGGGCCAACGGGAGCCTCATGCAGTTCAACAAGGGGAAGTGCAAAGTCCTGTCCTTGGGGAGGAACAACCCCATGCAGTGCCCAGCTGGAAAGCGGCTGTGCAGAGGAAGGACTTGGGGGTCCTGGTGGACATGAAGTTGAACGTGAGCCAGCAATGTGCTCTCATGGAAAAGAAGGCAACTGGCATCCTGGGATGCATTAGGTAGAGCATTGCCAACAATGGAGAAGGTGATCCTTCCCCTCCAGTCAGCGCTGGTGAGACATACCTGGGGTGCTGTTCCCAGCACTGGACTCCCAGTGTAAGAGAGACACGGACATACCGGAATGAGTCAAAGGCAGGGTCAAGATTAAGGGGTTGGAGTATCTAGTATATGAGGAGAGTCTGAGAGAACTGGGGTGGTTTGGTCTGGAGAAGGGAAGGCTCAGGGGGGGATCCTATTAATGGACACAAACTGAAATGCAGGAAATTGCATTTAAATGTAAGAAAAAAACTCACAGTGAGGGTGGTCAAACATGGGAATAGGTTGCCCAGAGTGGTGGTAGAGGCTCTACCCTTGGAGATATTCACAACCCAACTGGACATGATCCTGAGTAACCTGCCCTATGTGACCCTGCTCAGAGCAGGAAATTTGGGCTAGATGATCTACAGAGCACCCTTCTGAACTCAGTGATTCTGTGATTTTATTCCCAGTTGTTATCACTAAATGAATTCAGCTGTCAATGAGTTGAGATGATCTAGTAAAGAACTAAAGTGATTCTGTGTTTAGCATGAAGCTTCTGCTGGGCTGGTGTGGATTAGCTGAGTCAGACCACCAGTCTGTCAACTGGATAAATATCCCTCTTCCATTTCTGCCGAGGCCCTCCCTTTGGCACACTCTGAGCAATAGAAAGTCAAGTGCTGTAGTGCAGAGGAAACCCGAAGAGAGTTTATGATCTCTTAAGTCTAGGAACTGTTTTTGTTAGATGAATAACAAATGGAAGAGCAAGGCTGTAGCAAGATCTTTTCCATATGTCAGGTCAGAACCTCTTCAGTTATGAGCCACCTCCTACTCTCAGGCTTGGCTGGAGTGAGCACAGAAGGCAGTTTTTCAGGGTTCATGCCACGAGGTATAAGGAGTTGGTTTCAGACACAAGAAGGGACATTTGCAGAAGGGTACCAATAGTTCAAATACTAACTTAAGCTATCTTACTGAAGAAGGAAGCGGTGTGGGAAGAAAAGGAAGGTCAGTATTGTGAATATTCAATTTGATTATAGCTTGTATTGTTGATCTAATAGAAATCCTGCTTGTTTTTCCAATGGCTGGTACAACTTGGAGGCTGAGATTTCAAGGTCTTACTCCATTAGCAATAATGGGAGGATGGGACTGAGTTTTAATTCCTGGCACTTTCTTCAGGGCACTAAGGGAAGTAGTGTCAAGATACGATTGTAGTCCAGGGGTCTCAGGAAGGAGAGGGCAAGGAGGTCTTAAAGGTCAGGCTGTAATCATGAAAACAAAAGTCTGGTGGGCCTGCCTTAAGGTACAGGCAAGCCAAGGACTCTGCAAAAGCTCAAGTGGCCAAATCTGGTCTGGTTGGGGCTAAACTGATATCTTAGCAAATGGACAAGAATGGAAACCACCCAGCTCTTGCCTTGGAAGATCTTGCACTTCCTAGTCTAGGCCAGCCTGGAATGAACTGAAAGTGGCTGAGAACAAAGTTCCTTGTGCATGTGTTGTTCTAGGCTTTTCCACTATCATATTTTCTTTAAGGCCACCTCTATTTCTTTCTGCTCTTTATGGAGATATCCAAGCTAGTGGCACAGGAGAAGCAGCAACAAGGGGTGAGTTTGGCAGTTGTGCTTCTAAAAATCTCCAAGAAAGACCTGTGAAAACACGAAGATTCTCAGTAAAATACCTTTTTTTTGAAAGCCAGGGAAATCGTGAAACTATAAGGTAGTGGAAAATAGCTCTGCAAGACCCACTTCATCTTCCTCTGCTCTCTTTGTGGATAAGAGAATATGGCATTCTAAATGCAATTTACAGTTGGAACGCAATGTCCCCATTCCCTTGCCCCTTCCACCTTACTTAATTGAGATAAAATACAAACTACTTTACACTAGTGTTTGAGAGCCAAGGACTGCCTTGTGGTTAAGACAGATTTGGCCAACAATCTCTTTCTCAGTCCCAACTCTGCCAGCAGCAGCCTGTGACACTGGCAAATACCACTTCCCTGGTATGGGAACACACTTCTGTATGAATTCCCTGGACTGTACTCTTGTGTCATTAAAGCTAATCATATCCTTTGAATATGTTATTGAATCAGATGCTTCTTTTTCTCTTTATTAATCGTACATACTGAATCAGAATGGCAGCCTCTCACCCCGTCTGGCTTTTCTTTGTAGATTCAGACTTTTAATTTCCATCTGAATATACTAAATATTTCCAGGGGCTGCAGCACTCGGAAATGCTGGTACCCTCACAGCCATGGCAATCAGGGTGTAAAAAGATGCCAGTATGACATTGCTGTCTAACCTACTGCTGTTATTTCTGATAGAGCTAACAGTGCTGTCAGAGAAAACCAGAGCAAGTAGAAAAGACATTATTCAATCTAGAAAGAAAATTGTGATGGTCAGGATGATGGGAAAGGAGTGATTGAAATTCCTCCTGCAAAACATCTCCTAGCCTCATCTGCAGCCTTGTGGAGTGTCAGGCAGGACCTGGACGTTAATGAATGCAAGGAGGCTTGCATGTGGCAACTGTTAATTGCAGACAACTGTGGGAGTGATGATGCCAAGATTGTCACTGTAATGCCATAAGGATCCGACTGGAGTGCTTAAAATTCAGACATGTAGGATTGTATTTAGAGCCTGTTCTCACCTCTTATGGTGGCTCTATGCAAATCCTGCTGGATTATCATCACTCTTCAAAACTAGGCACACTTTTGAAGTTCCTAAATTCAGGTAGAATTTCAGAATTTTTTCCTGTCTAAACACCGGTTGTCTCTGGCTGGTCCTTTTGTGTGCTGGTGTCCCATCTTACACATGAGGGTGTTGAAGATCCTCTGCAGTGTGCCCCGACTGCTGCCCAGTGCCAAATGGTCTTGCAGATCGCATCATTCCTGCCTGGCTGGGGAGGTGCAGGGACCTGGTGGTAAAGTGAGCAGGCATGGCTGGGGAAGCACTGCCTTGTCTGTCTTGTGCTTTGAAATACCTGTTCAGGGTACCACGGATTCCAGAAAATGCTGTTCCCTTGGATGGGAGTAAATTAACATACAAAACTCCCTACCTAGCAGCTGATACTGAATGTACTGTATTTATACTGTTCTGTTGGCCTCAATGTTTTATGTATAGTTCCTGCATAATTTTTGCATAAGGTAGAATTGCACCAAATGGCTCTTCCCTCAAAGTGTTAGCGTGCTTCTGCAGGAGCTGGTACTGGGCAGTAGAAGATAGTTGATAGACCAGGGGCAGACAGACCACCTGGCATGGTGATTTCATCTGCCTCACATTGAGCTAATCCTCCGGGGACTTGAAGGAAAATGCAAAGTGGTGCCAAGACTTGAGGTCAGAGTGAAGCTCGAAGCTCAAGGGACGAGTGCCTGCATGAATCAAGTCATGGCTCCCTTAATCCACCCTCCGGTAAACCTGTGCATGAGTCCAAATACTTTAAACGTTGTTCAAGAAAAGGCAATATCCCTGGAGGCATGCTTCCAGTACACACAGCGTATCAGGTGGAGGTGGATGGAAAGGTCCACAGAGCATGCCGGACTCCTGCAGGAGTAACCACAGGCCATTACAAGTGCCCTTGTCCTTGCTTAAGTAGTGAGCTGTCACCGGAGGAGATTGTTAAGTGTTTGCAAGGGTTAAAAGTGGAATGGACCCAGCCTCCCCTCTCCCTCAAGTGCTGGGTTTGAGGTAAGTGGATGTCAAACCTCCCTCTCAGCTGTTGCATCAGGAACAAAATGTTGGGTTTTTCCCTGTTAATTTAGCCAGATGGACCCTTGACTTTCCACCAGGGTCACATTACATGGGCAATCAAAGGATGCTGCAAGTATCTGGAGCCACAACCTGCAAACCTCCCCCTGCAAGCACACCTTCATTGTGCTCTGAGGCAGTAAGGATCTCCCCAAAATATGCAGTCTTCTGGTGGCTGCTCATGGACGTGAATGATCACACAAGGGCCCTGTCCTGGCATAGCTCTCTGCCCTTTGGATGCAGAAGGTATTTCTTAAAATGTAGTTAAAAGCCACATTCACTCTTTCATGGGGAATTTGGAGAGTTCTGATTTTTTTTTTTCTCTTTTTTCCTTTAAAGCAAAACAAAACCCCAAAGTGGGATTTCTGGTGAAAAGCATCACAAAAATAATAGAGGCCATCCAAATGCAGTCTTTCTCATTTCAATTGCATTTTTTCCTAGAAAACTGTCAAAAGTGAACAATTCAAATGTACCTTTAAAATACAAAAATGCAGGCTTAGTACAGGTGTGCCCAACAGGTGGTTTCTGTTTCAATTTTCCAACTGAAAATGTAAAAATCATCTTTATGCAAAATGTGGGCTTTTGGTGACTTGACCTCGTCCTGCCCAGACAGTTGGGTTAGGTCAGGCTTTGAGGAAACTAGCCTTGCTGTGGGCAGCCACTGCTTCAGCACCTCTTGGGCTATTGCCTTCATCTTGCAAACCCTTGCTTTAGCTTCAGGTCCCTGGCCTAATTCTGCACCCTTCTGCTGGGGGCAGGGGCTGATGCAGGGTGCTGTAAGAGTGGGGCTTGCTGCTGGGTGTTGCTTGTTAAGGCAAAGGGGTCCTGGGACATGTAGTTTGAGTTAACTCTGAGAGACACAGGAGGCCGAGTAATCAGCAGGGTAGTGGGAAATTTGGCAAGCAGTGCCTGGGAGGCTTTGGGAAGATTGGAAACAGCTGGGACACTCCTGGCAGAGTGAAATACCTCCTAGAAGGGGACTGTGGGTTACTCTCAGCACCTGAGCTGAGTTGAGCTTTGATTTAGGACAAGGTTTGGAAGCAAATTGAAGGCCAAAGCATAAAGCAGTGGCTGGGAGAGAAGGAGCTTGGTTGTGTTTGGCTGGGGGCTGGCACTGCTTTCCCCAGCTCCTGGGGAGCCTGGGGCCAGGAGAGCTGGCAGCAGGAGAGTTGCAGTAAGCGTGGTGTGGCTGTGCTCACCAAGCTCATTGTGCTAGCCTGCTGTCTGAAAAGGTACTCTCCAGTTTATCCAAAAAGCAGCGGGTTCCCTGGAAGAAGGGAGGCAGTTGAAGCTGCTCAGCAGGGATGGGGAAAGAAGGGGCTGGAGCCAGGCAGTAGCTCTGCTGCGCTGTCAGGAGTGTGTGAATCTGTGTTAAGCATCTTTGTATGTAATTAGCTCCGCAAGGCAGATGTGAACTCAATTGTGTCTCGGTCACTCTGCTTTGGGACAGTCATCTGTAAGGTAGTAATGCTTTGCTGTTCTAGCAGGCTCTCAAATTGGTGGGCAGCGCTGCCTGCATTTTGGGAAGGGAAGGAGCTGAATTTGAACAAAGGCTTGGGGATGAGATGGTATCCCAAAACCCAGAGCACATGTACCACTACTAGGACTCGTGGAACAGCTGTGGTCTGCAAAGATGTTCTCTCCCTCACTGCTCCCAGGTCTGTTCCCAAGTGGAAATGGGCCATGCACGGACCCTTTGGTGTGGCCTGGGGACAGGAGAAAGAAATGATGTTTGCAACTAGCTGATGGCATGGGTGTTCTGGAATGGGATGAAGGAGAAGGTGGAAGTTGATGGAGTTGTTCTGTGCTCATCGCTGCAAGTTTGTGGGCTCATGTGGAAACATGCAGTACTGCAAGGGACCAGCTTGTCCATTGGTCCAGGGATTGCTGTCTTTGCTGTAACTTTGGTCTTTGGTACAGAGTTACAGCTGGGGGAGAGCTGCTTCTTCAATAATGCTCAGCTCCTGAAAGTGGTGTGCAAGTGACTTTGCACTTGGTCTGGCAAAACTCCCTGAGCTTCTCTGATTCCTCTACCTCATGCTTAGGGCGAGAGCACAGCAGAGGATCTGGCACTGAGTGGGTTCTTGCATCTGTGCATGCTTCAAGTGCCCTGTCTTCAGTGTTTGCGCTGAAGGTGTGGGGAGGTCTCCAACATCCCACACAAAGGGAAGGAGAACTAATGTTAACTAAGGCTCTTGCTCTTGAATGCAGGTGCTCTGAATTGCAGCTGAGTTTCCTCTTAGAAGAGCTCAGGAGCCGCAGAGGATGATGCTGAGTGTGAGGAACAAGCCTTTAACTCACTGATATGCATTTCTGCTCTAACAGTGTCTCAGTGTGACATGTTTTATTCCTTTAGTGGTCTGTGGCTGCCGAGGGCTGCTGGAGTTCTGGTGCGTTACCCTGAGTCCCAGGAGGACCTTACCCAGGCTGGACATCGCCCAGCAGCGGAGCTTGCCTGAGGCTGGGAGCTGCTGGAGGGCAGAGCAGAGAGGTGTGTGCTGGCAGCAGCGGGCATCAGTAGCCAGCTTCCTTTCTCCTGAAGGTGCAGAAAAAGGGGGGGAGGGGGGTGTGGACTAGCATGAGATTGGAGCAAACACGTGAAAATTTCCAGCAACTGTTTCTTGGCTTTCGGGCCCATGCTCATTTGCTGGGCTGCCATGTGTTGCAGGATCAGAGGGATGTTGAAACTTTAAAAAAGTGTAGTGCTTATGGGCTGAGTTAGAGGAGTGTGTGTACACACGTGTGAAGTCAACCCCTGTGTATGTGGCTAGAAGACCTGATTAGGAGAATTCATCGTGTAATTTGTATTTCTGCACATAAGTAGATATTTCTGTATTTGGTGTGGGGAAAAAACCTCCAGTGTGAACACAAGAGAATCCAATATGGCTGATCTGAAAAGAAAACGTGGAATAAAAAGTTGTCTTAAGTGTCTCTAGTGCTGTATTTGTACTTGCTGTCTTTTGAGGTAAAAAAGAGACAATATGGTACCTTTGGTGAAAAAAAAAAAAAGACACTTAAAGAATGGAACTTTTAAGTGTATGGGCCAACCTGGAAGTATTGAGACAGTGGTGAAGTACAGAGATGCAAGCTGAAGAGGCAGATGGCTTTGACCTGCTCTCTTTTCCCAACTGAATCTTCCTGAAACACTGGAGACCCTTATATCTGTAAATACTCAGCCCTCACAGTTGGCCTTGCATGTCATTAGAAGGAAAACACTACAGCTTTTTGGTGGGTTGATCCACTTCATGCTGGTTTCTCATGGAGAATGAAGGAATTCTTTCTAAACCTCAATGTCAGTCTTCACGGCTGGCCAAGAAGCTAGAGCTAAGTGATAAATGGGGCAGATTTCTGTCTTGTAGTGTTTTTTTCCAAATGCTTTAAATAGTTTTGTGGGGTTTGTTTTGTTTTTTTTAAGGATGAAACTGCTCAAATCTGAATTTGGGAATGGGTTTAGTCAAAAAGCAGTATTGGTGCTGATGGAAATATCTGCCAGAAGAAACTAGTTTCCTGGTTCTTGTTCTCGAAGCAACCGTGTAGCTTCTGGATGATGCTGCCAATTTTCTTAAATTTGTGGCTTAATTGAAGCCACTTTGCCTGCTTCCGCTTTGGACTGTGGAAGGCAACTTCGTTAGCTGAGCTTCAGAAGCAGCAAATGTCACTGGGATGTAGAAGGGGCTGGAAGCTTTAGAGAGAAAATGTATCCCCCTGCATTCATAGATTTGGTTGTGTTGACTTTTTCTGCACCCCAGATATACTCTCTATTCCTACAGCAAGTCAGCATGAGCCAAGAGGGGACTGGTGTTCTCTGCAGCTGGGTTTCACAGCATCTGTTTATCTATAGCTCTGCTGAAATGTTTGAGCTTTGTGGACCACACCTCCCAGAAGTGAAGGGCCGTAGGAAATGGCTTGTGTGCGTGGATGCAGTTGACATCTGCTGCAAGGGGTGGGGATGCTCAGCAATATCGTGAGCACTGTGCTAATAACACAAGGTGAGATGCCTTGGGCTGGCAGGAGGTCCTTGTAATGGTGAGGCTGGATGTTAATATCTGGATTGCAGAGGAATCTTACTTGTCTGCTGAGTGTTCATGGCGTGGAAAGGATCAGTTCCTGAGACCCTTCTTAGAGATGGGAGGAGTCAGAGCTGGAGTGTATTAACTGCCTTTTTTTTTTTTCCAGAAAGCCTGTTGAGAGTGTCACACTATCAAGCAAAGACATACCAAGGAGGAGAGGTTATTAAAACACATTTCAAAAATGTCCTTTCCTGGGTCCCACAGAGCTGCTATGGTCCCCAGCCCCAGGTCCCCCACGGCCAAGCTGTGGTCATGGTGGGGGTGTTGCTGCTTTACGGAGCCAATGCTGCAAGTCAAGGTGCTCCACAGTGAAAATATCAGACTAGATCTCTCCACGATAGCAACCTGCCCTACATAATCCTGGCTGCCTTGTTTTGGAGAGGGGACAGCACAGTGCTGGGGCTGCATGGACTGGGGTGTGGGGACAGTGCAGCTGCAGGGTGAAGCTCAGCCTCGCTGTCCTCACCCATCTGGAGTTCACCTCTTCTTTCTCCTGAAACTCACTGAGAAGAGCCCTTGTTCCCTGCGGTCCTCGCATCTCCCAGTCAAGAGTTTGAAGAGCACTCCTCTGCCTCTCCAGTAGGATGGGTACTGCTAGCCTGACCTCACTTGAAGCCACTTTTTCCCTCACCAAGGCTGCTGCTGCCTGTAGGGTCACTGCAGCAGATTGACACCTTGTCTTGAACTTCTGTGCTCCTGGGTGACTTTTCTTGGAAGGATTTGAGCCTGTTGCCTGAGACAAGTGCATGAATGAGTCGAACAGGCTGCTCTGACTTGAGTCAGATATGTCTTTCTGCCTCATCTGCAAAGGACGCTGAGGGCTGGCTTACCAGCCCCCAGCTCCAGCCTCTCTACTTCCTCTGCAAGGGAAGAGAATCCATGTGAAGGGGAACATGCCACCATCTTCTTACAAGAGACATTCAGATCTACTCCAGCAGAGCAAACTGCAATTATTGTGTGGGTCAGGAGCTCACAGCCCTGTTACAGGCCACAACAATCCTTTGAAGTCAGCATAACCATGGGTGGAGGTGGGTAACTTGGAGGAGTCAAACTGCAGCTCAGCACAGAGCAGTGTGGACAGTACTGAAATGTTTCTGCATACTCATGTTTCTCCTGAAGCTCTCCAAAGCAGATGCCAAGATGTGGTGCCTGCTTGGCTAATGGTGCAGGGGGCAGCAGGGAAGGTTTTTGTCTTTAAAAAGATGGCCAGGCAGTCTCTGAGGATCACTTCAAGTGTTTTCTTCCCCAGACAGGGATGCTGAGACTGGACACCCAGAGTTATGTGAAGCAAATCTTGAAGAGCTTTCTCAGACCCAGTAAACCAAGCAGGGACAGATAAAAACACTCACTGATTCTGATTAGAGAGAGCTTTGAGTTCAATTGAAATGTGAATAGCAAGTCTAATTTTCTAGCTTGTGGCATGTTTCTCCCTGAGACTCCTGGAAGTAGGACTAGGCATAGGAAAACAGTAACTGAAGTTATCTGCTTCAGCATGTATATTATTTATTCTGCTTATAGAAAAGCTGGTTCTCTCCAGCAAGTTGCTCATCCTATTTTTAAGTTGTGGGGATGGTTTGAACTGTTCACTGCTCTGAATCAGGCCTCGGATATCCCCAGTGAGCAGATAAGCTGGCTTCTGCATGATGAGCTGGTGTGACCATGGTGCCTTGGGCTGCACTGTGCTGGGGAGGATACCAGTCGTGGTATCTGTCATGGAGCATTTCCATGGGGGCAAAAGCAGTCTGCTATATACGTTAGAACAAGTGCATGCTTAGCCTGGATAAACCATTTGTCTTTAACCTCAGCAATCAGATCCAAACCCGTCAGAAAATGACAGAAGTTTCCCAGGGATTTGTGTGGGTGGTAGAGCTGGCTCCCTTTAACCACAGGCTGGGACAAATGTTGGCCAAGCAACACTGATGGTGAAAACTGGACAGCCCTGTATCTCTGGGCTTTGCAAGGGTCTTTTTGTTGTGCAGAGTGATCTCTTCTGTAGCTGGGGAGTCCTTGCAGGCTATCTTGGATGATGAGTTCAGTCTATCTGAGGAACTTTGTCACCCTGTGTCAGCAGTTTTTGTGAGGGGGGCCTACTGGCTTCTGTGCTTGGTGACTCTGTCACAGAGGGTTTGATGCAAATTGAGCAAAAAAGATGAAAGTCATGCTCCAAAGAGCTGTAAAGCATGCAGTCCTGTCTCGTCCTCCAAATATCGGTGGGCTCCATCTACTGTCTGCATCTGCCCAGGACCTGGTGCGTCCTGGAGCCTTATCCCCTTCCTTACTGAGTGCATGGGGTGACCATTTGCTGGGTGACCCACGGGAGCGTGGGGAAGGGATTTCTCCATCCAGATGTCTTTCTTCCTGTGTTTTGCTGCCATCTTGGTCTCCCATGGCTGCTTAGGTTTAAACACCTGGTGCTGAAAGTTATGGGGAAATCCGTCTCCCATTCAGACAGTCAGCTTTACGGTGTTTGCCTTAAATGTCCTTATAATGTCTTCTGTTAAGAATTCAAGCCTGAGGTAATATCTGTAACTCAAACTTATTCCCAAAGAATTACTTGCTGCTGATATTTTGGTCATCCACAGCCTTTTAATTGAAAGCCTTAGCAGTGTTATAGCTTAGTTCCCTGGTATCTCAATGACCGTGCTCTGTCCTCATGAGCTCCCCACCAGAGCTGCTCTCGCAGCGGGCTCGGCTCAGCTCAGCTCAGTGTGCTGCTGGCTCTCCAAGAACTGGAGCTGAGTGCTCAGCGGCCACGCTGATCCAAGCACTCACATTTGGCAGAGGCACAGCCTGTTTCTAAAATTGTCTCCGAGGTAGTTTTGCATGGGTTTGCATCTCCCAGGCAGATGAGCCGGGTGATATTTTATATGGTGTCGTTGTTTGTTTAGCTAATGAAGTAGGAAAAACCAAAGAGCTGGGATCCTTGGCTCTATGAAACAGCTGTCAACAAGCAGCCCTGAGAGAGCAGAGGAGCAGGGACCTAGCAGTTAGAGCACTGAATCGGGGCTCTGAGGGATGGTTTTGATTCCTGACTCAATGCAGTCATGGACGAAATGGAGAAAAGTATGCCTCAGCCCAAAAAGAGGACGGAGATGCTGGCAGCTGCCTGCTTTTGCTGGTTCTCTCCCAGGGAGCAACCGCTGCAGTTGCGCGCAGTGGACTCCAGCTTTTGTGTGCCACTGCCTGCCTGGAGCGAACGTGACCCGCTTCTGCAAATGTTTCCAGAGTCGTCTTTCTGGAAGAAATTGCCCTCAGAAGTGTGGTTTCCCTCCCCTGTGGCTTGTGCCCTATCATGTAATGTGGGGCAGTTCCTTGAGCTGTTTTTATCCGCTGCTGAGGAGGCTAGTGAGAAGCTCGTGCCTGAAGGAGCTCTGCTGGAGAGCAGAAATCACAAGGAAAACAATAAAATGTCTTCCTGCATCCCTGCTTTAGTTTGCCATTTTGACTTCAGACACAAGCTGCCATCGTTTCCACATGAAGCAGCCACATGAAAAGCACCACTAAACAGTTCTTGGAGTTTCTCAACAAGAAACACAGCAGCTAAATATATTTAATCTATGGGTATTGTTCATCTTGGCTTTAATTTCCTGTTCTCAAAAGGTTTAGGAATTTAAACCCATGAATCATTACTGAAGCTGTTAATGCTTGGAGCCTTTTTCAGAAATGGAGATAAAGGAACTGATATTAATACCAGCTTAGCATGAATTCAACCAGAACAACTCCATGAGAAGTTCACTGCCATCCCAGAGATATCACTTGGTTTCTAACCATGACGAAAGCTGCCAAGAAGCGGGTAGGTGGATGAGATCATTTTCCCCCAGGTAAACGGGATGCTTCCATTTTTTAAAAAAAACCATTCCATTTTAAAAAAAACCCAAAACAAACAAACAAACAAACAAAACCCTCTCGGGCAGGTTACAGGCTGCATCATCCCCATCTGGAAACCTCTAGAGCGCTGTACTGTTCCTCTGTTTCTAAAATTGCAGCATCTATTCAAGCAGTGACTTTTTCAGAGTGTATTCATGAGATTTCTCTGGGGCTGGAGGTCATGCACTTGCTCATATTGAATAAAATTGGAAGAAAACTTTGCTCAGTTTGATCTAGCTGGGCTTTCAGGTTCCTGCTTGTATACTTGCATGATGTAAGCATCCTCCCAAAGTCCTGACCTTAACAGGCTTCCACATATCTCAGAAGCAAGGTCTGGCCATGAGATGCTTTGGTGGAGGATGTGGATTCCATTTCTCTGGAGACTGAACAGGATTTAGGGTAAATCAAGTTACTCATCTTCTTTCAAGAGCCTGGTTTGGCTGCAAGACCATGCCAGGCTTCCTTTGACTCCTCTGGGATTGAACGTTGAAGGTCAAAACAAAGTCCAGGAGAACTTATAGAAAGGTCCTAACTAATGATTGTAGTCGGAAGTGAAAAGAAAACTATGTGGGGACTGGTTTTTATTTTCACATTGACTTGTTCACTCCTTTCTTGTTTGGTTTGTACCTTTGGGTAGCATAGAAGCAGAGAAAACTACAAGGCAGCTGCAGGAAAACATTTGGAAGGAACAACATTGGTACTCCTTATCAGGTTTGCTCTAATGATTGCTCTTTTCAGGAGGGAAGAGAAATGGCCTGGTTTCTAGCATTTTCCTCCCTCCACTTCCCTCAAGAAAGGGAAGACCCTGGTGTAGAGGATGTGGTCCTACTTAATCTTGCTCCCTGCACTGGTGGTGTGCTGGAGAGCTGCTGCTAATTGAGATGGAGGATTGGTTTCTGTGTGCATTCATGCTATGACTGAGAGTTCTTGCTGTTGAACAAGCATGTAGTGGAAGGAAGGGTGGGGAGGGGGGCAGGAAGCACAGCAGTGTGTAGTGGTAGGTCAGGAATGTGCTGGCTTGCAAAGGTGCTGGGTATTCAACGATGCTGTCCTACTCTGTTGTCCTAACGCTGGTAGAACTGCAGCAGTTTTGTACCAAGTGAAAGTGGCACCCCGTTTGGGAAGAAGTGCGCTATTTGCTTATAAACATTAAAAAGTAGCTGAACTCTAATGAGAAATGGAGACATTCTTACAAATACAGCTGTAACTTACATTTCTCTCCTCTAAAACTGTCTTCAAAATGTGTTAGAGTCCTACATAGCAAAATGCTAAGGAAATGCACACCCCAAGAGCTGCAGCTTCTAGCACTAAAAATGGTGGCTGAGTCTGAATACCTGATATTCAGTGTGATCACTGCTGCTCTCCTTTCACCTAAGCACCTGTAAGCCCGTTCTGGGCAGTTTGGATTCACTCTGAAATCGCGCAGCAGAGCCCCATGGTATGCTTGCTCCTGATGAACAGCTTATAAGGAAAAGGCCTCTGTCCCCTTCTTGCCTCTGTTCTCCATCATCAATTAGCTTGCGTCTCTGAGGCTGCAGCCCATGACCACATCTTTTCCTTTCACAGAGTACTCTGGAGCCACTCCTGCTCCTGGAACAAGCACTCAGAGCCAGAAAGCATCAGGCTCTGTCTGAGCCTCTGGGGCTGTCTCTCCATCTGTTTGTTTAATGACGCGCAGCAGCCTCATCTGTGACTCTGCACCCTCAGGACAATAATCCACTCTGATGTTCAGCCCAGCAAGCTATTCTTCTGAGATGAGACTGCGGCTGGTGCACTGTAGGTTGGAAACGGTTTTAAATTCTTCTTCTGAATTGCTTTATGGCTCAAAACGTTGCTCTGAAATCTGCAGGATACACAGAAAGTTTGCACAAGTTTGCTTGCTTGTTTTCTGCTGAAGGAATGGGTGTGCCTCAAAATCCAGATACCCTTGCTTGATCTGGTGGAGAGGTTACCGGCTTGAAGGCTGGGAGCAGAGGATCTTTATCTGGCTCTGCTGCACAGCCTTGGCCAAGCACCTTTGCTCTTCTCTTCTCTCCTTGCTGCCAGCATAGTGTGAACTGCTTGGATCCTTTGTGGTAGGACAGAGGCATGAATGTTTGCAGGGTTGTGGCCGTTCTGTAAAGCTGAAGTAGATTCACAATGATGGTGGTGGCAGTAGCCCTGATTTTTAGAAGCTTATTACATGGTTTTGTGAAGCCATGGGTAAATGACTTGCTGGTTTTGCTAAACAATCCAAAACTGCCAGGATCAGGAAATACCTGTGGCAAAATGGGCCTGCCAGGGCAGCATTGGAGCTGCCCTGTATCCTGTGAATATTGTGTGCTTATTAGAGGAAAGAGAGGAAGAAAACCCAGCTGAAAGGGAAGACTAGCTTGAGATATACCACTCTGTAGTAGATGCTTAGAACCAATACCCAGGATAGAGGGGGAAGCAGGAGTGAGCACAAGCAGGGTAGTGGTGCCAAATGATGTCTGAAGTAAGTTGGCCGCTGAAATCACTGAATGAGAGTGGAAAAGCTTTAGGGAAGAGAGACCTCAATAAAGTGCTGGTTTCAAAATCCTCCTTTGCTCTAACTGCTTGGTTCCTATGGCCTTTTGTATGAGAAAGCGGCGTGGTTCCTCTGTATGCAGAAGCTTAGGCTGCCGAAGGGAAGAGCAACAGGGACTGTATCCTTTTGGGGATGCCCAGGTGGTACTAGTCTGAGTGAAATACCCCACAAGAAAGGAAGGCTTCCCCAGAGGTGTGCTTTGGGTTTAGTGCCCCATTAAATAAGGGGAAATATACTCCTCCTTCCAGGATGGAATGAGGAAAATGCTTGGTTTTCCCATACTAACTCTTCCCTTTTGTTTTGGAGGTGGAGTTCATATGTGGTATTTCCAGCTTTTTTCACCTCACACTGCATTTCATAGGTAGACCAAAGAGATTGCCCAGATAATCTGGTTCTGTGTGCAAGTCCTTGTACAAAATGGGGTCCTGCTCTGCCATGTATGGTCCAGGCCACTGTGAGCAAGACTTTCTGAAGCAGGTGATAAAACCTCAAGGTTTTTTGCAAGCTCTGGGCGGTCTTAGCTCACCACAGGAATGGGAGAAAATGCTTCAGGGGCCCTAGAGAATGAGCACAGGGCTGGGAATGGCAGGGGGAGCTACTCTACCTGCCATGCCATTGAGAAACTCAGGCCAGCCAAATAGCCGTGTCTGAACATCTGCAGTTGCTGGCAAAGGCAATGCCAGGGTGAGTGAAATGCAAGCCCTGAATTAGAGAGACAGATGGAGCAGGGTGAGGGGGAGGCATGGGTCAGAGGAAAGCAGCAGCTAATACGTGCAGGCATCCTTCTCCAGGGTGAAGGAGCAGGAGCAATTTCCTTTTCAGAGCCAGCCATTACCCAGCGTGGTGCTCAACACAATGGGTACTGTTCATGCAAAGTCGCCAACAGTGCATTAACAAAAGCCCTAACGAAGAATAGAGCAGGCTTATCATTCACTGAGGAGCCGCAGCTATGCCAAAAGAGCCATGTATGAAAAACACAGATGGGATCACGTGTCTGCATGCACCCACCCACCCGTGTAACTGAGGGATGTGTGCCCAGAGCAGGCTGGCCTGCTTGGGTCTGATGTCTTGAGAAGCTTCAGTACAAAAGGTTCTCTTGGTTTGCTTGAGCCTGCATTCAGGCAAGGAGCTTGATTTCAATGAAACAAGGTCAAGCCCTCATAAAAACAGGAGTTATTTTGAGAGTGATTTTTGAATGCTTGAGTTGATTCCATTGAGTGGGATCTGGTTTGTTGATTTTTTTTTTTTTTTTTTTAAAT